>JAJAGP010002440.1:19394-114427 GCA_025084515.1 Ancistrus triradiatus | reverse complement strand
TCGCTATATACTGTATGATACTGTAGTGTACCAGGTTTGGATTAAATAGTAAAGATACTGCAGTGTTTCCCATACACTGATTTATTTAATATCAACATTGACATTTTTTTTTATTTTAACTCCACTATAAAGCTGCATGCAGCACATTGATTTGTTCAGGCTCTCCTTACCTACCTTTCTCTCTCTCTCTCTCTCTCTCGCTCGCACTCTCTCAGTGTTTAATAAAAACTTTGTTTTTAATAAAACTTTCTTTCCCTAGAGGCTGCACTGTTACGTGTCAGTACAACTGCTGAACTACAACAGCTAATGTAAGGTAATATATGGGTTAAGTAGGTTAATAACCTCAATAATTACAATCATAACATTATCAGACTATAATCATATATGTGAACAGACGTTCTGCAGTGCTAACCTGTACTTTTGTTTTAAATAAATAATGTGTTTGATCAAGACTATGTCATATGGCTTACAAACTACTTGTGTCTCAGCATCAATGTACCATAATGAATATTCATAGTTCAGTCTGAATACGGTTTAATTCCGTAATCATTTGAGTACCAGTTAACCTTGTGCTGTGTCAAGCCTTTATAAGCCTTTATAATTCATACTAAAGCTGTGTGTTCCATCTTCTGTCCTGCACTGGCCTGTCTAAAAAGTGTATTTACTCTGACAACCTTCTCTGGGGAAATATGGTCAACTACCCAGGCTACTGAACACAACCTCCTGCAACTGCAGGGAAATTACTCAGTGTACAGCTCTTAACAGAATGGTGCTCACCTTTTATCGTCAATTTCCTGACAAGAGCAAAAGCTATAAATACATTTTCCACAAAAAAAAAAAAAATCTAACTAATCAGTTTTTGAATGTAAGATAATGAAAAACAGAAAAATATGTACATAAATAAATGAGTTTTATTCATGAGTGCCTACTATTTGCTGTGAAGGTGTGATTCACCGCCAGGGACGTGACTGCTGAATGGACAATTTTTAAGCGTGGTGTCAAACTCATACTGAAATGATGCAGCTTCTACATTGCTAAATTTGGAGGGAATTAGCTAGACCGGACAGGATCTCCCTACAGAGCAAAACTGCCATGGTGCCACTTAAGGGCTGGACGACCTTCAGCACTTCAGCATGGAACATCTAATCTGTCCTGACCAAAGTGCTGCTCCTGCCTTTCTGTGATCAAGGACCTCAAATACTGCAACGCTCCTATGTATAAACACGACCATGCCGGGCAGGGAGATGCCGACAAAGTGACCCAGTTCATAGCAGCGCTGAAATTTGACAGCCATCCCCATTCCCTAGTCCACACCATGCAACTGATTTTGATAGCACTCAGACAGAAAGTGCCGCCTCAGGGGCTCTGACTAGCACATCCACTATGACCAGAATAAAGTACACTCAGACAAACAGGTCACACTCCACATCGCCCCTCATCTGTAATTAGGATTGAAATGGCTTCTGCATAAGAAATCAAGTACTAGAGGACACAGAGACAAGCACACAAATATGCAACGATGAGACCGACAACAGTCTCTTTATAATGAGATAAGGAGTGACAGGTGATGGATCAGCTCTCAAGAAGAAAAACATCAGTTCACATAGGACCTTCATTTCTAACATAAAACTATGTATTCTCCCTCTTTAAATATGTATGCAGTCTTTTGAATCAGTCTACTCACTATGGAGATTGAACAGTATGAGACTCACTTAAAAACCGAATAACAAGTGTTAGACCTTTAATTTCTTTTTTTTACATCTTAACACATACAATGAATTAAACTGATTAAATTCAAGTATCTGTTGGATGCATACACCTCTTACCCAAATCAGGCTTGCAGTGGGGTTGGAAGGTGTAATGAAACGACATCACCTTTTCAACTGTGGGGTATTAATGCTGCATCCCTATTTCATCCATGTAATGTTCAGTAATTTATATAAATCTGCTCAGAAGGTTTTAACCAGGTAACCGAGTGTCTGCTGAAAGCCCAATGGTATTATACACTGTTCTACTGAACTGATCCTAATACAGCGTACACTGTGCAAACCTTATACATGTGTTTTACATAGAGACAGGTCTAAAGCTGGGATGGACCTAGGAGAGACAAGGCTGGTTTCATAGATTTGAAATGTAAAAAATGATACGAATACCAATTTTATTACTACAGTATGTTGGTAACAGACATCATCATGACAGCATGCTTTGTTTACCTCACCTGAATTTATGCAGAGTGAGTGAGACTTGATTTGTCTCACTTGTCAAAATAATGCACTAATTAAGTTCTATTATGCCCTAACACATTTTTGGAAGGAATTATGAGAAATCTGCACGAAACAGCCCTCTAGATTTCAGGAATGGCACACTGTTGGCTCATTAAAATCCTGGTAATCACCCAAATCGATCTGAAAGTGTCCCAGGAACGCTGTTCTTTGTTAGTTTAGAAGTACATAAGCAGACTGAAGACTT
Source organism: Ancistrus triradiatus (assembly GCA_025084515.1). NCBI lineage: Eukaryota > Metazoa > Chordata > Actinopteri > Siluriformes > Loricariidae > Ancistrus > Ancistrus triradiatus. The sequence goes on along the minus strand of JAJAGP010002440.1, from coordinate 111,958 downwards.
TCCTTTATGCCAAAATGTTGGCACTTCTGTCTCCATAAAATACAGCTCTTGTATTTAAAAGCCAAAAAGTCACATGGTGTACAGTGAATACCTTTACTTTCTTATTGCATGCTGTGTTTAAATTGTACAGAAATGCAGGTGAGCTGCTGAATCCTTCCCTGCTGCCTAGAGTAATGGTCTGAATCATACTTCATACTGAATCATACTGGCCACTTTCATTACAGACAGTTCTTTGATTTTGCATATACCATTATGACATACCAGACACACTGAATGTGTTTAAAATGTGTAGGAGGGACACAAAATATATTTTTCAGAACACACCATGTCTCCTATGACTTCCATTTGGATGAGAAATAGAAAGATCAACACAAATACAGTGGTGCTTGAAAGCTTGAAACCATCTATAAAAACTTTGGGCTCCACAAATGTAGGAAACTCAAGACCACTGTTACCCTCCTCAGGAGTGGTCGCCCAACAAAGATCACTCCAAGAGCAAGGCGTGCAATAGTTGGTGAGGTCACAAAGGAACCCAGGGTAACTTCTAAGCAACTGAAGGCCTCTCTCACATTGGCTAATGTTCATGTTCATGAGCCACTGCTCTCCAAAAAGAACATTGCTGCTCGTCTGCAGTTTGCTGAAGATCACGTGGACGAGCCAGAAGGCCATTGGAAGAATGTTTTGTGGACGGATGAGACCAAAATAGAACTTTTTTGGTTTAAAACAAAAGTGTTATATTTGGAGAAAGGAAAACACTGCATTCCAGCATAAGAACCTTATCCCATCTGTGAAACATGAAACATTACACTAATATGTAATATTTGATCATTTTCCTCCATAAATAAATGACTAAGTATAATATTTTTGTCTCATTTGCTTAACTTGGTTCTCTTTTCTACTTTTAGGATTTACGTGAAAATCTGATAAGTCATACAGTGGGGTACAAAAGTATTTTAGTCAGCCCCTGAGGTGCAAGTTCTCCGACTTAGCAAGATAGAGAAGTCTGGTAAGTTTCATCATAGCTACACTTCAACTTTGGAGAGACAAATGAGAAAAATACAGAAATCGACTGGAGGATTTTTAAAGAACTTACTTGTAACTTATGGTGGAAATAAGTATTGGTCAATACATTTTGGTTCAACTCATACTTTTTGTAACATAACCTTTTGTTTGCAATGACATATAAAAACGTTTCCTGTAAGTCTTCACCAGATTGGCACACATTGTAGCTGGTATATTGGCCCATTCCTCCATGAAGATCTCCTCTAGGGCACTGATGTTTTGGGGCAAGACGGACTTTCAACTCCCTCCACAAATTTTCTATGGGGTTGAGCTAGGCCACTCCAAGACCTTGAAATGTTTTTTATGGAGCCACTCCTTCGTTGCCCGAGTGGTGTATTTGGGATCATTGTCATGCTGGTAGACCCAGCCACGTTCCATCTTCAATGCTCTCATTGATGGAAGGATAGTTTGGCTTAAAATCTCACGATACATGGCCCCGTTCATTCTTCCCTTAACACAGATCAGTCGTCCTGTCCCCTCTGCAGAAAAACAGCTCCAAAGCATGATGTTTCCACCTCCATGCTTGACAGTAGGTATGGTGTTCTTGGGATGCGACTCAGCATCCTTTTTCCTCCAGATGAGTTTTTACCAAAAAGTTCTACTTTGGTTTCATCTGACCACATGATAATCTCCCAATCTTCTTCTGGATTATCCATATGCTCTCTGGCAAACTTCAGATGGGCCTGGACATGTACTGGCTTAAGCAGGGGGACACGCCTGGCACTGCAGGATCTGAGTCTCTCTCGGCGTAGTGTGTTACTGATGGTAGCCTTTGTTACTTTGGTCCCAGCTCTCTGCAGGTCATTCATCAGGTCCCTCCGTCTAGTTCTGGGATTTTTGCTCACTGTTCTCATGATCATTTTGACCCCACGGGATGAAATCTTGTATGGGGCCCCAGATCAAGGGAGATTATCAATGGTCTCGTATGTCTTACAATTGCTCCCACAGTTGATTTATTCAACCCAACCTGCTTGCCTATTGGTAGATTCACTCCAGTTCTAGCCTGGTTGCAGGTCTACAATTTTCTTTTCCTTTCTTGTTCTTCCTGGTGTCCCGTCAACAGCTCTTTGGTCTTGGGCCATGGGGTGAGTTTGGAGTCCTGACTGTGTTGAGGCTGTGGACAGGTGTCTTTTATACAGATAACGAGGTCAAACAGGATCCATTAATACAGGTACGAGTGGAGGACAGAAGAGCTTCTTAAAGAAGAAGTTACAGGTCTGTGAGAGCCAGAAATCTTGCTTGTTTGTGGGTGACCAAATACTTAATACTTAAAATTACAGACCTCTCTCATCTTTCTAAGTAGGAGAACTTGCAAAATCAGTGGCTGACTAAATACTTTTTTGCCCCACTGTATGTATGCAGAAATGTAGAAAATTTTAAAGGGTTCACAAACTTTCAAGCACCACTGTAGCTGAGTCTACAGATTTATCCTTTAATCAATTAAATAATAGTCGCTTTATTCAAGGCATTCATTTTTTACTATTGTTATTGGACACATCGTGGATAAGTCGAAATTTGAAATGCAGTTACCATGACATACAAGTAATGACGTACAAAACACAAATTAATTTTATTAAAACAAATTTATGGTAAGTCTGTAACATTTAATTTGCACATGATTTTTAATAGTTAAATAATTGCTTAATTATTAAATAATTACTAAGTAAATTTTACCAGTGATACACCACCACTCTTTGAGATCCACTGCAATAGAACACCTTTGGGATGTAGTAGAATGGGAGTATTGCAACATAAATGTGCACCAAAAAAACCAGCAAGAATTATGTGATGAAATCATGTGAACATGGAGCAGAATCTTAATGGAATGTTTCCAGTTTTTTGGGGCATCTATGCCATGAGCAATTGAGGCTGTTTACAGTATTAGTACAGTATTAGCACTTTCACACCAGAGGACCTTTTCATAGTTCTTAGAACTGTGGCTTCTTTGTCGTGTGTTTGCACTGCAGAAACTGGGGACAGCTGTATTTCTTAGAACACTGTGTATAGGGACGTCTTTAGCTTCCACTTTGAGGCAGAGGCTTTTCTCATCACATAAGGACCCTGAGTGATGTAAGAATGTGGTTAGTAGTCCAGACGTAAGAGTACGGCGATTTGTCCAGACCTAGAGATGCAGCTGTGTAGTGATTGGTCCAAACGCAAGCACCTATGTTGACCTCAACCATCATATTTAATTATACTTGTACACCAGTCATAGGGCTGGGCAGTATGGCCAAAAATGTGTATCACGGTATTTGTAAGGATCACGGTATTTTTGTGAAGTTCAGACTTTACTGAGTTGACAGAAGGACTACAACACAATTTTGAGTTGAGTCTAAATGAAATTTGACAGCGTTCCTACTGGTGGTGCGAACGCAAACCAAAAAAATCCCTGGATCGAATAAGGTTCATTGGGGAGCTCCGTGGGAGGACAGTTCCTTCCAAATTAGCCCCTAGAACTGTTTGGTACAAAAGCGCTTTTTTAATGTTCCTAATAAAGTTCCCAGTGAGGGTCTATAGACAGATAGTCAGACCAACGGACAGACAGACAAACCAATTGCAAGTCTTCATTCACTTTCTTATCCTAGTCTGGGTCGCAATAGAGCCATTGCCTAGCTGGCAACACAGGACACAAGGCAGGAACAACCCTAGACAGGGCGCCAGTCCATCGTTGGGCACATACACTCACACAGTCATACACACATGCACAGTCTAAGGGGCACTTTGGAAACACCAATTAGCCTAACACATGTCTTTGGCATGTGGGATGAAACCGGAGTACCCAGAGAAAACCCACATGAACACAGGGAGAACATGCAAACTCCACACAGGTGGAGCCCAGGGTCGAGATTGAACTGGGGATCTCGGGGCCCTCCAGCTGAAAGTCTCACTTCCAGAAGGGCTTCTACCTTCTAAGAAATATTTCTCGCATAAACCATGCCATGTGAATATTAAAGAGTATTTGAAATGCATATTCCCTCAAAGCTCTTCCTGTTCTTAGTCATAACTTTCCCAGTTTTGGGGCAATAGCCTACTCAAAGTACACATCAGTGTTAGAGGAAGTGTAGAATCAAGAACTCGTAATTATAATGAAACAAAGCCTAAGAAACCTCACAAAAAAGCATCATGGTAATGCGAGTCTAATTCCATCCACTAAGAAAAGCTCTGGTTATCTGCTTTCTGTGTAGATGATTTTGATATATGCTTCTTCGGAGACAGTCAAAAGGTGAATTAGAGCTGAAGCTGCGTCTTGACAGCAATCCGAATGGGAATGTGCTTTGCCTCGTTTCCCAAAGTTTTGGAGAGAATACAAATAACTGCTCAAAGCAGAGAATTGCAGTGGATATAAGCCCTTTATAAATCTCATCTATCATTTTAGTTCACCCTAACACACGAACTGAAGGAGTTCTTCTTATTAGGACTCTTTGCTCTAACACGTGCTGCACTATCAATCACAGCAGGGGCTAAATAAAAAGCATCAGAAATGTGACAGAAACGTCTTTGATTCTACATATTCCCCATGAACAAAGTGCAAAATCTCTCTCTTTCAAACAGCTCTCAAAAGCAGCGTGACTGACAAAGTTCCTACATGCCTCTCAACATGAGAGCTAAATGGAAGCTAATGCGGCAGATGTGTGGAGGGTGACCAAAGCCAAAGCCACTGTCATCAACAAACTTTGAACATGAAAGAAAACCCTTGCTCACATCTCACTTGCCTTACAGTTCCTCCACGGCTGGCCTACAGGGAATTGGATTCACTGTGGCAAATCCATCATAATATGAACCCCTGACTTGGCCAGCTTAGATCACAGGAAGATTCAAATACACAACTTAATTAGTTGACATGTGAATGCAAGACCACTGTTGTGTTCCCCTGTAGCGCTCCAGTCATTTGATCAATAGTACTTAGCTGTAATTAATGCTCAATCTGCTGCCCGGCATGTCACGTCCGTAAGTGAGAATCTTTTTCCCTACAGATGGATTCTGCTGAATCTGCATTCTAGTGTGCAGATGAACTCTGCTACAAACATACACCCTGTAAATCGCAAAGTGACTTTAAGAAAGCGGATTCCGTAGCATGACGGTTACTTCTCACTTTTCTAGATCAGTAGTCTGACCTGACGGCTCTCAGAGACAATGTCATCCTACAGAGCAAAATATACCGCAGGTAGGAAGATTGGTTAACAGACTGCATAGTGATGCATTGTTTAGGTCTGTGCATTAATATCATGAATAATAAATACTATACTTTGCAATGGCAACAGGGGCGTTAATCTATCATTTTATTTACAGGTGACACCTATGGTGTGAGTGATATATAACGCAGGTAGAAGAAGAATGAAGGTCACGAAAAATGGGTGTACAGATAATGAAATGATTAAACACTTACCCGTCTCTTCGTCAATGAAGAACCTGCCCAGGCCACTTCCAGCTTTGATTGAGTATCTTATTACTCCATCCCTGCCATTGTCTTCATCCTTAGCAGTGACTTGGATGACACTTGTTCCAAGGCGAGAGTTCTCCATAACTGTGGCTTTCACTGCAAATTCGGAGAAACGGGGCTCATTTAGGTTTTCATTAACATCAACCACCTCCACCTCAACATAAGAGAAGGAGCGAAGCTGAATGGGAAAGCCACAGTCCTCTGCCACCACAGAGATGTTGTAAAACTGCTGCTTCTCGTAGTCTAATTCTTTGGTCACCTTGATGGCTCCACTCTCCACATTAACCCTGAACGTCCCATTGAAGTCATTGGCCAGTGAATATTTCACTCTACCCCCTGATCCCAAGTCAGGGTCTTGGGTTTGCAGCCATGTGATAACAGTGCCTATAGGAATATCTTCCAGGACAAGGCTGCTATAACTCTTGGGGATAAACACGGGCAGACAGTCATTCAAATCCTCCAGGGAGACCTTTAGTGTGGTTAGTGAAAATCTCTGGTTCCCTCTCTCTGCTTTATCTCTGGCTTCAATTTTCAGAGTAACATCCGACATCAACTCTCTGTCCAGCTGACCAGAAACGTAAACCCACCCAGTGGCACTGTTAATGTGAAAGAGGGCTGTGCTGCTTAGTAAAGTGTAGGAGATTTCAGCATTCTGACCAAGGTCGATATCTGAGGCTGTAACCTGAATCACTTCTGTGCCAACAGCTATGTTCTCTGGCACCACCGCTGTGTAGGTCTCCAGGGAGAACTGAGGACTATTGTCATTCACATCATCAATATTAATAGTGAGCAGCCTCCAACTTGACCTCTGAAGCAGACCCATGTCATATATAGTTATATTAAGAAGGTACCGATCTGACCTCTCACGATCCAGTGGCTGATAGACATAAATCTCACCACTTTCCATATTAATATTAAAACAGCTGTCAGGATTTCCGTCTGATATCACATGGAGAATGCGACCATTGAAGCCCGTGTCCTTGTCATTGGTGTTCACTTTAATGACAGTTGAGCCAACAGGCAAGTCCTCACGAACTACAACATCAGAGGGAAGTGCCTCAAACTGGGGTGTGTGACGGTTGACAGAATACAAGTCACTGTAGCCCTCCTCAACCTTTGATCTGCCAACTGCAGTGGCCTTTCTGAGAAGTTTTTCAGCCAGTTTCTGGGCAACTTTTGTGTCTGTACAACTGAAGCTCCTGGATGGAGCATGTCCTTTGACCACTGATATATTGACAAATGTTGGCTCGGAGAACATCTCTCCATCTGTCGCTGCAATTTCTAGGCTGAGCAGTTCTTTTTTAATATTAGCCCCAGCGAGGGACCTCCTCAGTGACAACATTCCAGACTCTGGATTCAGATTAAACAGGTCCTGCTCATTTCCAGACAATATCTTGTATTTCACCAAACCAAGCTCATCTATGTCAATAGCAGATAGGGTGATTATTGTCTGTCCTCGAGCAAAATCTTGTGCAATTATTCCCTTGCACGATACACGTTCAAAAAGTGGCGGATTATCATTTAGGTTCAGAATTCGCACTGTGACATTTACTTCACTCTCTCTTCTATACGGCAAGCCCCAGTCTGAGGCCCGGACAGCGAAGACGTACGTTTCTAAAGATGACTCAAAATCCAGTTCTGTTGATGTCTTCAGTTCTCCCGTCATCTGGTCTATTGTGAAAGGTAGAGGCTGGAGGCTTGCAATGCTGTACGTTATGCATCCATTATCCCCTTGATCATCGTCCACAGCTGAAAGGAGAAGTATAACCGTACCTATCGGAGTGTTCTCGTTGACAGACACTTCATAGGATGCTTGGGTGAATGCTGGAATGTTATCATTAGCATCCTCCACAGTGATCAGCACTTTGGCTGTCAGACCACTCACTGCCTCTGTCACCTCCAGTTCAAGAAGCTGTCGACCAAGCAGGGTGAGTGCCCTCGCTGTTGAGATGACACCAGTAAAGGCATTAATAGTGAAATACGTGGAATCTGAGGTCAAACCTAATCTATAGCTGACAGACTGAGGCTTAGGAGAGATTTCAACCGTCTGTATAATGGTCCCAGGAGGAGCTATCTCATTAACAGTAGCAGTGTAAACATCCTTTTGAAATTTTAGATCCACAGATTGTGGCTTTTGAACCGAGATCTGAAGGGTGTGAGCACTGGAATACTTTGGAGGTGTACCTCTGTCTTTAGCTTGAAATGTAAGATTACAGGTGTATGGAAATGTATTCCAGTCTACTGGTTCCGACAATTTGAGCATGTACGCGTTGCCAAGTGGTGCTTTGTCGAGAGCAAACTGTTCCAGGGGGTCACCTTCGGTGATTGAAACCCACTCAATACTCCCATTTGGCCCTTCATCGAGATCATGCACTGTTACCACAGCATACACTGGCTCTTTGTCTGCGAAGGACGGGACAAGTGCGACCACGTTCAATGTGGGTGAATATTCATTAAGACGTATGACGTGTATCACCACTTTTGCTGTGCTGCCCATACCACCGTTAGCATAGATTTTCATTCCACGATCAACTGCCAGGACCTCAGTGTCAAATCTTTTGTTCTCATCAGCACTGACATTTCCTGTAAGATATATTACACCACTGGTTGGATGTACAGCAAACTGCTCCAGTAGGTCAGTGAAGAAATAATAGAATTCACCATTGGAGCCTATGTCAGCATCAGTGGCAGTCACCTGGGCAACACTGGCTCCCAATGGGGTGCTTTCAGGTACTGTAATGGTGTACGTGGTAGGTGAGAATAAAGGTCGAAGGTCATTCATGTCCATGATTTCCACATCGACTCTAGCATATGCCTCCAGTACACCTATGGCTGTGGCCTTTATGCTTAATGAGTATTTGTCCTGTACTTCTCGGTTCAAAATGTCAGAGCTTCCACCCTTAGTCCGTATGCGTAGGAAACAGAAGTCTCCCAGAACATACTCCTCCGTTTCAAACAGCCCCTCTTCATCCCCTGACTCAGTGGAGTATCTGATATCCCAAACATTGGGCTGTGAAATTATGATCCCCATTTTGATTTCACTGCTAAGGTAGGACCAAGGGGCGGAGTTCTCGTCAACTGTTGCATTGTAGACGGTGCTGGTAAATTGAAAGGCCAGGGATTCGGGCATCTGAAGTTGTGCCCAACAGGAAAGCAGGTTGAGGGACAAGAAGGTGAGGAGAATTGTTCTCATACTGCTCCCAGGAAACGTGTTTATTGCCATGCCATCACCCAGCATCCCTGTGAAAAAAAGATATTATCTGCTATAAAATGGAAATACAATATGACCAGTTCATAAAGGCATTTAGATGAGCTTTCTATGGGATGAACCTTTTGACTGAGGATGACTTGGGTCAGTAGTGAGTTTTATAAATTCAGGAGTACTGCTAAGCATAAATCATAAATACAATAACAACAACAAAAGTGTTTCATCAAATGAAGAAGATGCTTAGCAAAATCTGCAAGGTCATATCTAAGTCTACAGTCTCCCTAATAAAAAATAAAATGGATAATACAGGCTATGCCTATTACATAACTTTAAAAATGACAGAAAGTCACAAAAAAGAGAGGTGACATGTCATTGGCATAGTAGAGAACTGACATGGATGTGCAAACTTACACTGTATAAAGTAATTCTACAGTTAAGGTTATCAGACTCTTTGTTTATTTAATAATTGGCTAATTTGAAAATTATGTTGGAGTCTTTTGATTAACTGGATGATGATTTGTATTGTTAATTTGAAGAGCTACAGAGAGACTTGAGCAGTCACAGTAAAGAAGACATCGAAAAATTTGTGCCAAGTAACATAAATGTAATTAATAATTACAAAAGTATCGTAGGGTTGAATACCTTCAAGATAGCATTGTCTGTACAAATATTTTGTGTTGTTGTTTTTTTTTCCTTCTACATTTAAACCCTGCTTTTTCTGTGTAGGGTTTATTCCCTGGCACCTATCCCCAGAGCACATACGGTGGAGCCATAAGCATGCCCTGGATGGGACAGCAGTTAATCACAGGGCTGGTTAGAGGTCATTCTTGCAGCACTATGGAATGATCCCCAACCAGCCTCTCCTCCTTCAGACACAATCAATCGTGTCTGCATGTAAGCCCAGGGCGAAGGTAACAGACTGCTGCACCCCAGCCAGAGTCGCCTGGGCACTGCACAGCTTATTTGTCCTGCTTAAGTGGTGAGGTTGGAAATGAGGACTTTTTTGTTGTGTATTCAATCATTTTTATTAGGGAAATAACCTATGCTTATATCTCTTTTGACTCATATAACTTGTTCTAATGTCTCTCACAGATTGATTTAGTTCACAGATATTTTTTTATTTTTAAACCTAAACACAATAATGTGTGTATTTACTAAAAGTACATTTATAACTCATTATATCTACAGTATAAGCAAAATGATGCATGGACTTTAAATAGGCGTAAAACAGATTTGCTGCGAGTTGCACCAACTCCAGAGTTTTCATGAATTTTTAAAGCTAAATCTCGCAATGTTTACTCTCATTCATTGAACTATAAGTCAAAGTAAGTACAGTATATTCAGCTTTCAACTGTCCAAGCATGATGGTTTATTATTAAATGAAATGAACGCATTACAGTCTACGACTTGCATTTTGTTGCACACAGAATACTTATAGCTATATGTAAGCCAGACGATAAGAGGCTATTTTTCCGTTTAGGTAATAATAAAATGCTAAAAGATTCGACGAAGCACATTAACTGGACAATCTGCGTATAAACGACGCATCACAAACATTGGTACCATTAGTATCCTGCTATCATGTAAGGCTACAAAACTTTCTCCATCTGTAGCGCTGGAGCGCTGGATTCAACTTGGTCACTTTAAGACTTAAACAAGGATAGGAGACAGAAACACCTTACCTCTAGGTGAAGGAGAAACCCCAAAACAATACGCGAAAAGAACAACCGTGCGGCGAAACTACATCGCCTTCCCACCGTTCAATTCCATAGCCGAGCGCAGTGCACATCGCCTCAAGCGCGCACACGCGTCCTCGTGCCGTGCGCGAGCGAGCGCAGACGTGTGGTAGCGTTACAAGATCACGTTTTAATCGAAGCGTAGGATCGTCTGTGAAATTTCGATCAGTTTTAATGATATTCAGTAGTGTAGCCTTAGCATTACCGATGTAACACAGAACGCGTATTCCATCTATATGAGCTGGGCATTACTGCCCGACTTTTCACCTCCAAATTCATTCATTCAAGGTCGGGACCCATCCATAGACAGTGCGCCAGTCTGTCGCAGGGCACATGAACACACTCACTCACTCACTCACTCACTAATTCACGCACTCATTCACTCACTCATTCCGTGCAGGAACCAAGGCAGACACTTGGAGAACATGCAAACTCTACACAGATCGAGTCCGAGCCGGGAACTGAACCTACGTGTCTCTGGAGCTACCAGTGCTGTCTAAATTAAACGCATTAATCTTCAGCTACGCAAGGACCAGAATAACATGATTTATTCAAAAGAGTGACTGCACACATAAAGTGATGGTAATGTAAGACAATGAAGGCTTACAAATTATTGGAAATGTTAAAACACCTACATTGGTGCAAGCATACAGCTCATGTAGCCCAACAGTTTGTATGCGAAAACTGTCAGCCAACCATCAGGAATCATCTTCATTCATGAGACCACCAGTGAGCCCATCTGCTGCAGAGACTAAACTGTTCCAGTTCAACCAATCTGTCTATTCTCATAGTGCTCTCTCAGTTCCTTTAAGTTCACTCTTAAGAACTTAATTATTTTGTCTCATCTGACCCAGAGGAGAATGGGTACCCCATTTGAGCCTAGTTATGCATCTCAGTGAGTTTTGCCTTGACACTTACACCTCTGGGTTTAGACTTAGCTTTTTCTAAAACTGTTTTGTGACCACAATTAAAAAAACTTTACATAACTAAAATTAAGTTGAAAGACATAGTGTATCATTTAGCGGGTACAGGAGCGTAGCAGTCTAACCACCACTGCAGAGACCCGGGTTTGAGTCTCAGCTGTGCCTTCTGGCTGAGTCGTTCATCACATGCAGACTAAGGGAGGAGACAGTGGCCATGAGATCTTCCCCTGGCATTTCAACATAGTGGCACAAAAAAAGAGACTTCTGAGGACCTCAGAAAGAGAGTTGCTGACGCAAATCAGAATGGAAAAGGTTACAAAACCAGTACTAAAGAGTTTGTACTCCACAGTGTACAAATTGTGTAAAAATGGATTAAAATCAAGAACATTCGTACCCTCCCAAGGAGTGTCTTCCCAACAAGGGTCAATGCAAAAGCAAGGCATGTGAGCAAATAAAGGCCTCTTTCAAAATGGCTAATGTTAATGTTTATGAGACCACTATAAGGAGAACACTGAACAACAATAGTGTGTATGGAAAAGTTTCAAGGAAAAAGCCACTGCTCTTCAAAAGAACATTGCTGCCGGTCTGCATTTTGCTAAAGGTCATGTGAACAAGCCAGAGAAAAATGTTCTTGGAAAAAAAATTTGATACATGAGACCAAACAGAACTATTTCATTTAAATGAAACGCCTTATGTATGGAGAAAGGAACACAATACATTTCAGCATATGAATGTTATCAAATTTGTAAAACATGGTGGTGGTAGTACCATGTTTAGTGCTTCATCTGAGCTAGGACAGTGTACCATCATTGACAGAACTTCGGTCATGCAACAAGACAACAACCATATGCACACGTGACATTCTAACAAAAATTGATTGTTTTGGATGGCCGTAATCAAAGCCCTGACCTTAAGTCAATAGAAATATTGTGGAAGGTTCTGATGTGAACAGTTCCTTTGCATGGGCTAACATTCAAGACAATATGCAGCACTGACAAATAGTTCCCTGAAACAATTAAGTGCAGTCATTGTTGCATTAGGGGGTGACAGCAGATACTGAAATCAAAGGTTCACATACTTTTGCCAACCACAGATATGTAATATTGGGTAATTTTCCACAATAAATGAATGAGAAAAGTATAATACAACTCTGAAGGAAAGTCCATGACAGTCAGCATTCCTAAATCTTTTCTGGTCTTCAAGTAATTGTTGCAAAGCTTTGAGGTGTGTCTTCGCTCACTAACCTGCTGCACTGTGAATACTTCTTCACAGAGATACCAATAAGCCTTTTCATTAGTGGTCTCAGAATGTCGGCCCCACTATGTACCAGTCACAGCATGGTTTGGTCTGGCAGGGTAGCATTTGTGTGGCACTCAGGGGAGGAAATCTCACTAAATATCACTTATTATTCATTGTGATAATCACATGCATTGTGATAATTATAGACACAAAACATTTTTGAAGGATTGCCTCAAAGTTTGTTGAGCCTCACAGTGGATTATTGTAGAGCTAATGTAGTACACTATAAGATTAGACCAGTATACATAATTAATGACTACAGTGTAAATACACAGTGAAACCATCTTACCAATGGTTCTCAATTAAGATTCTGTTAGATGAGATCACGCCATACTCATTGTAGTACTTGGGGAATGTACACCCATATGCACCCATATGCACCCATATACATATGTGTGCCATCTACAGTCCGCAGCTGATATAATTATTTGAACATACTAAAACCTGTAGCATATATATATATATATATATATATATATATATATATATATATATATATATATATATATATATGATATATATATATACAGTAATACAACAGTACTTCTGGTAGCACCTTTGCATCCCCTCAGGAAATCACTTGTTACAACCCCCTCCCTACCAACATTGGAAGTGCATTTTTCTACCTGAGTGGCACTGGCTTGGTACAAGTATATTAGACACATCAGTATAGTTGGGGTATTACACTTCTTGGTTTTTTTTAGCTGTACATAACTTGCAAGTAAAACTCAATCAATGTGTTAATCATCCCTTACTATGTGGTCGGTGCTATCACTTCAGGATGATTTTGCAACTCAATAGAGGCATTTGGTTGTTAGAAATCCTTGCTGGTCTACTGTGACTGATACATTTTACCCCCATGTCAATCAATTTTTTTAGAACGAGTCAGTAACCAAATAATATCTGGTCAGTGGTGGTTCTATAATGGTCCTTATTTTTCTGGAAAACTGCACACGGTGACAGATAGCAGTAAGTAATTGGATATCTATAAAGTGCATATGGAAGGTTAACCTGATAAAACTGTCAATCATTGTGTCATAAAGAAGATCATTCTTGATGAGAGTGGAGAATACAGAACAAGCTGTGAATACTCCTATCCACATCTCACCACATCCTAGATCCTGTTTAGTGGACGCTCTTCTGCTCATCCTACAGGCTGTTAATAGGTCAGAGAACTGGGGCGGCTATATCAAAATATTGATTCTGTGGTCATTAACCTTTACTTAAACACAAGATTTCTCTCATATTTCAGCATGAGGTTAATTAACCACAAAGACATATTTCCAATAATTCCGGAGCTGATAGTACAATAACCAGAAATTAGTTATAAAGCCTGAATGCTCTGTACAGACCACCATAAGCTGATTAAACTGGATGCTGGTTTAATGATGGAGGACTGGGTTATACAAACCAGTTTAAACAGCATGAATGTTAAGTAAGTTTTAGGTGTTACCAAGGATACCTATTATCTATTATTATGACTTTAATTACTGTGAAAATCTGATAATGTTTTAGATCATATTTATTATTATATCTTATGTCATGCTCCCATATACATTAGGTGTAATAAGTACACATTATATTCCATTATTATACTTCAGAAATAAAAAGGAATGTTTTTTCACTTGGTAATCTAATATATGATGAAGCTACATTAGAACATTTTGTTCATTTTTAAACTCTGTTTCTAGCAAATTTATTTTAATTGCAGGGAACTATGTTTTGTTTGTTGTTTAAAAACCTATTTAAGAAAATGTGCATTGTTTTTCATTGTGAACTGTATTGTATTGTGTGAATCAATATTCTGATCATATCAAATCAATAATGAGTGTATCATTATACGTCTAATATGTTTTCCAATGATTACAGTGGTGCTTGAAAGTTTGGCGATCCCTTTAGAATTTTCCTATATTTTTGCATAAATATGATCTAAAACATCATCAGATTTTCACACAGTAGTCCTAAAAGTAGATAAAGAGAACCCAGTTTTAAACAAATGAGGACAAAATTATTATACATGGTCATTTATTTATTGAGGGAAATGATCCAATATTACATATTAGTGAGTGGCAAAAGTATTGTGACCCTTTGCTTTCAGTATCTGGTGTGACCCCCCTGTGGAGCAATAACTGCAGCTAAACGTTCCCTGTAGCTGTTGATCAGTCCTGCACACCGGCTTGGAGGAATTTTAGCCCATTCCTCCGTACAGAACAGCTTCAGCTCTGGGATGTTGGTGGGTTTCCTCACATTAGCTGCTCGCTTCAGGTCCTTCCACAACATTTCCATTGGATTAAGGTCAGGACTTTGGCTTGGCCATTCCAAAACATGAACTTTATTCTTCTGTAACCATTCTTTGGTAGAACGACTTGTGTGCTTAGGGTCGCTGTCTTGCTGCATGACCCACCTTCTCTTGACATTTTCCTTTAGAATTCTCTGATATGATTCAGAATTCATTGTTCCATCAATGATGGCAAGCCGTCCTGCCCAGATGCAGCAAAACAGGCCCAAACATGATACTACCCTCACTATGTTTCACAGATGGGATAAGGTTCTTATGCTGGAATGCAGTGTTTTCCTTTCTCCAAACATAATGCTTTTCTTGAAAACCAAAAAGTTCTATTTTGTTCTCATCCGTCCACAAAACATTCTTCCAGTAGCCTTCTGGCTCGACCACGTGATCTTTAGCAAACTACAGACGAGCAGCAATGTTCTTTTTCAGAGCAGTGGCTTTCTCCTTGCAATCCTGTCATGCACATACATAACAATTTGAGTGAAAAATCAAATCTTTGAGTAGTATTTCAGTTATACATGACTGGTCAGGCACAGATGCTAGACCACTCTCAAACACTGGTGCAGGATCTTAAACCTTGATTTTGTCAATAACAACCACACAAGTATGAAATAATATCAGCTGATTGCCTTGGCTTCTGAAACATTGCGACTCATAAAAGGGAACTATACAGCACAGAAAGCACTGTGGACACTTTCCTTCAACTCAAAATGTAATGCAGTGATGTCATGCATTATTCTTTCACCTGTGTCAACTGGACAAAACATCTTTCGCTTGTTTTACAAACAAAATAAAACTCAGAATTGGTTTGGACAAGAATAGAGATGAACAGATGATATTTTATTAATGTTGACAGAATCAATACAAAATCCAATAAAGCCATGCGAGTTCACCTCTTACTACTGCCTGTATGATTCCAGACTACTTGTTTGACAGACAGATAAAAACCCCAACTGCTCTAATAAACCATGAGTAGCCAGGGCTTTTGAGAAGTTCAAATTGGCTGGGCTCCCAAAAGTGCTTAGCATAAACCAGACTTAAGTCATGCTATCACTGCAGGTATTTTTTACATAAACTCAAACCTCAAACTACTGGACCAGGGTCCATTCTGCAGAGATGGGGTATTAACACGCAATAGGTAGTAGTTCTGACATGCTCTGAAGAGTCCATTCCACTTCGCCCCAGAGAAGCTCTATAGGATTAAGATCTGGGGACTGTTAAGGACAGCGAGGCAAGGAAAACTCACTATCATGTTCCTCAAACCAATCCATGATGATGCATGCACTGTCCTGCTAAACGTGTCTTTCTACCATAGGGTAAACAGCTACAATGCTTAGGGAAGTCCTACTGTTCAAACATCCATCCACGGGTATCAGAGGAAGCAGGTTGTGCTAAGAAAACATTCCCCACACCACTATTCCACCTCCACCAGCCTGTTGGTACCTGACAGGAAGGGCTCAGATCACTCGATTTCCAATTCTAAAGTGTATTCCCACTGACACTGATGCACAGAAGACTTGCTCACTTGATTGCATACTGCACCCTGGGGTCACATGTCTAATTTCCATATAGGCAAGCTCCAAACCCCCCACTCTCAACCCCCACTGCTCCCCCATGTCTCACCATCACAGTTGAGCAGGTGAGGAGGGAACTCAGGAGGACCAAGTCAAGTCAGATTTATTTCTGTAGCTTTTTTACAATGGAGCATTGTCTCAAAGCAGCTTCACAATTTTTTATTATCTTCTAAGGCCAATCCCAAATTGAGCAAGCCTAGGGCGACAGTGGCAAGGAAAACTCCTTTAATGTTAAGGAAGAAACCTTGGGAGGACCAAAACTCAAAAAGGGACCATCCTCCTTGGGTGGCTTAGATGATATATGTAAGACTAAGTTACCTACAGTAATTAATAAGTAAAGTAGCTAAATGAATATTACCAGAGAGAAATATTAAAACATATAATAATTAATAAAAACAATTGTGACAATATAAGGCGATAAGGTCCTGATGGCCTTAGCTCTAGACGATTCAAGGACTGTGCAGACCAGCTCCACGGGGTGTTTCTGTACAACTTCAATCCAAGCCTGAGTTTGAAGAGAGTGCCACTTCAGTGGAAAATTTCTGCGTGGCTCCAGGGCCTAATGGACCCCAGGGAGCCGAAACATTTCAGACCGGTGTCCTTAACCTCACATCAAGGGATGGCCATCGGGTGTACCGGGACAATTCCCGGTGGGGCACTCTGTGTGTGAGCCACTGAGATCTAAAAATAAAACCTGATTTAAGTAATATTGAAGTGTGCATTGGAACACAGTATACTTAGAGTACTACTTAAATACATTTCAGTTAGCAGTCACTGAATGTTAAATATTGTGTTTTCTAACTGTTCCTGAATATAAATGGATGAACATAAATGAATAATAATATTCAAGTAATTTGAGAAGGTGCCATTAGTGTCGGCTCTTCAGAAAAAGTATACTCTGTCTTGGCAACTGTTTGTAAAATAGCATTGAAAACACAAAGTTTCATTTAGGAGATTATTACAACAGAATAAAAATAAAACAGCGCTTATTGTTGTTCAGAAATATACATCCACAGGAACTGACAGCAGACTTCCTCTTAGGCAAATGTGAAAGCTCAGGTTTTTCTTCTAGCACTGTCTAGAAATGTACTGAGGCGAGATGGGAAAAACCCAATGAAGGCATTTAAGAAAATCAGTTTATAATGGATATAGTAGAGTTTTTAATTGTGTATAACAGATGGATGGAACTTTACTGCTCCAACGGGAAAGTTCTGAAAATATACTTTTAATATGGTGTCTATTCTTATTCGCTTCAGTGGTAGGAAAGATAAAAACTAGTGGTGTGGAGGATGCAGTCATCCACTTGCTGCACAGATCCCTCTCACACTCTGAGAACCCTGGAACACTGTGAGGGTCATTTTCTTAGACTTCGCTCTAGTGCCTTCAACACAATTCTGCTCCAGGAAAAGGCTAGAGTTGACTGCCAAATCACTGCATGTACCATTGACTTCCTCATCAACAGACCACAGTATATGAGGCTTCAGGACTTTGTATCTGATGCAGTTGTGTGCATTATGGGGCACCTACAGGGTTCAGTGCGCTCTCCTTTCCTTTTCACCCTGTACACATCTGACTTCAGGCATAACATGGATAACTGCTACCTCCAAAATTTCAGATGATACAGCCGTTGTTGTATGCAGGGAGAGAGAACGACAAAAGCCAAGCTGTTGTCTGTCCTGGACATCACCTCTCATCTACTGCAGGAGTCTGTAGGGCCTTTAACCAGCTCCTTCAGCAACAGATTCCTCCACCCTCTATGTAAGAAGGAGCACTACAGCAGGTCCTTCTTTCCATTAGTGATAAGACTCTACAACAATAACATGTGTTCATGTTACAGTAATTCTACTTCTTCTCGTCTGTGGTCCCCATACCCACACCACTTCAAATTGCATATATTTGTATATACTCCAGGTGCTTGCAATTAACAATCACACAATTTTCATCAGTTTTTACATATCATAGTGGAAATGCAATACTTTTTTTTTTACCGTAAAACAGCAAATCTGTTATGTCTGTTATCTCTTATCACGTGCATTAACATTGTAACAACACGTCTGCTTGTAACTCTGGCTAATGTATAATGTGTATTTTTGTTTACCTTTTTTAACACTTACAAATTTATTCAGTATGGACTTTCAATCCTTGTCACTACCTCTATCATCTGCAGTTATGCCCCCAAATAAGAGTGCAATAGTTTTGTTTTATTGTTTTAGTTTTTAAGTGCAACTTTTTGGTGCACCTGCTGCAAACTGCGTGTGAAATTATATTTTTGGAACTGAAAGTTTTTAAAGTTCATTCTTATATTTACAGTTTTTAAGTTTTCATCTGTTTTTTTGTTTCCTCTTCCCATTTCGTCTCTGATCCTTGTACTGCTGTAACAAGTTCATTTCCCCGAGGGGATCAAGAAAGTCTTATCTTATCTTATCTTATTTTATATTATCAATAGTGAAAGGGCAGATGTCTCTAATAAAGTGGCCACTCAGTGTATATGAGTGATTCTTCAACAGGGACTTTTTTTTGCCATCTCAACGTTTGAAAAATAAAATTAGTAATAATTTTGTTTTCATTTTCAAGATAATGTTTGCATGCTTTAAAGTAAAGAGTTTATGATGGCTACAAAAGAGCTTAGAATTTTGAAATGAAATAAGTTTTAGCTGTTTTGGGAAAAACGCTTCAAAAAGATAATTTCATTTTTTGTGGAAAATACTGCCATAAAGGTGTAAATGGTACCTAATGGTGAATAAACCTACTATATGTCAGTCTTTATTTCCATAATTACGACATAAACAAGTGTTACCTCCAAACATTTCACTCCAGAAATCATAGGATGTTGCGGTATGTTGGAGAAGAAAATATGCAAAAGTTGTATAGATATGAACAAGAATAATACTTTGTGTCTTTTTAAATTATTATAAAACCTACCTTGTGATTTATTAATGAATTGTTACTGGTTCCAAGGCCAAAGCATCAAAGTTCTGATGTTTTAAAATGTTATTACATGTTATTACATGAATGATTTTGCTGCATACGTTTTAGGGTGATGCAATAAATGATATTCTTAATGCCTATCTATCCTGTAGTATAGTGTTCCTAGCATACATGTCTGACATGAGTGTGTAAAAATGATCCTAATCGAAGAATCACCCACATGCATAGTTGTCGAGTGGAGAAACTTAAATCTTGTAAAGTAAATCCTGTCCAAATAAACTACCGTGACATGGCTGCTGCAGTACTGGATCAGTCAGTTATAGAATGAATAGCTAATAGAGTCTTGGACACGAAAACTCACGAAAGTTCCCGAAAGTACCCGGAAAAACACGAAGTTCATCGTGGTTACGGCAGGTAGCATTCTAGAACAAACCATTCATCGGCTGCCGACCGGCATCAGTTCTGTGATCACTTACAGCTTTACTGGTATTCCAAGATATATAATGTCAGTCCTCTGTTATAATAAAGGATGTGGGCAACGCTTTGACCCTGAGAACAATTCCGACGGTGAGTCTGACAGCTTGTAAATGTAAAATATGAAATGCTTGGAGTTAGACGTCAGTCAGGTTCAGTAGCTACTGCGCTAGCATTAGCCTCGCTAGGTCAGCCTAGCTTTCTAACTCACCAACTTAGTGATAGTTAACCATTTGAATCAGATGATGGTCCATTAAAGTACATATATACACATGTATACTGTATAGTATCCTGCTGGCCTCGCTAAGCTAACCGGTGAAGGTTCGGACTGTTTAATGGAAAACTCCCTTTAGCTTGCATCCGTACCCGCAGACTAACCTACTGCATGTAGAAGTAGCGTGCCATAGTAGGTGTTAGGTACACTGAAGTATCCTTGTATGTCATTTAAGAATGCTATTTCATTAGGCTAGCCAGTTAGCGTCGTAGCTATGAGTTAGCCACAGTATGGGAGTTATTGGTTAAAGTTTGTAAGTGTTTTTTAATCTGCAGATGCCTGTATATATCATCCCGGGGTTCCAGTTTTCCACGATGCGCTGAAGGTAGGTAACTTGTGCTAATAACGTGGTAAAAACGTTATAACTCTTATTTTGTTAACAAATCCTTCCGCTGTCTGTCTGTGGTTCACTAGGGTTGGTCATGCTGTAAGAGACGGACTACTGACTTCTCGGATTTTCTTAGTATTGCTGTGAGTAAAAGCTGAGTTCATACATAATCAGATAGATAAATCACTTTACTGATCCCAGGGAGGAAGTTGAATACTACAGAAGCTCAATGTATGGCAGAATAAAGCAATCTTTTAAAAAATATTACTGTACATTATTATACGGGTGCATAAATAAAAATCAAGACATTTAATATGAATATAGTAAGCTACCATAATGTGTCAGTGTGCTGTAAATGTTTATGGCTGTGCAAACTATGGGTGAATAGGCTAGGCAACGTTTCACAAACATAGTGATATGGTAGGAGAGATGTAGAATGTCCAGCTGGTGATCAGTGGCTCAGTATATTCTAATGATTTAAAAAACCAACCAGGTCTATGGAAACCGTTTCAAAGGTAGCGAAGTCGCTAAGAATAAAAGCGGATCTGCCAGTCGAGTTACACTCTTGTTACCTCGCGTGAATGTGCAGACTGAGAAAACCGAGCTAATCGTAGTATGGGTTAGGGTGTATATGCTTGGAGAAATCTGATTACTGAGATAAAATCCAGCTCTCTGTCAGATCTCTGCAACTGATTTTTAGATCAGAGTATACTTTATACATGGCCTCTTGAATAATCAAATAACCAGAGAACTCTGACTATGAACAGATTATTAAGTGCATGTAAACACACTCGGTATGTATGTCATGGAGGGGATGGGATGGGATGTGTTGTCCAGTGAGCAGCCCAAAACTGAGCCAGCCTCCTTGATAACTTTGTTGAGCTTTTTTGCATCTGCTGCTCTCATGCTGCCTCCCCAACAAACTGCTGCAAAGAGGACAGCATGCGCATAAACAGGCTGGTAAAAATAGCCAACTCATGCTGCACACATTAAAGGAGCTGAGCCTTCTCTGAAAGTAGTCTGCCCACCCCCTTCCTAACCTTCCTAACCTCTGTGTTGGAACTCCAGGCCAGTCTGTTGTCAAGCAGGAGTAGGGTTGGCTATGGTTTGCATGCTATTGATTCTAGTTCTTATTGATTCCAAGTGTCGTTGCCAAAATGGTGAAGAAAACGTGCCAAATGTTTAAGTATAAAGTATGTGTGTGTGTATATAGTGGTGTGAAAAAGTGTTTGCCCCCTTCCTGAGTTCCTATTTTTTGCATGTTTGTCACACTTAAGTGTTCCGGAACATCAAACCAATTTAAATATTTGTCCAAGACAACACAAGTAAACACAAAATGCAGTTTTTAAATGAAGGTGTTTATTATTAAGGGTGAAAAACATCCAAACCTACATGGGCCTTGTGTGAAAAAAGTGATTGCCCCCTTGTTAAAACATAAACTATGGTTTATCAGACCTGAGTTCACTGTCTCTAGCCACACCCAGGCCTGATTATTGCCACACCTGTTCTCAATCAGGACATCACTTAAACAGGACCTGCCTGACAAAGTGAAGTACACCAAAAGATCCTTAAAAGTTACAGATCATGCCGAGAGCCAAATAAATGCAGGAACAATTGGAGAAAGAACAGTAATTGAGATCTATCAGTCTGGAAAGAGGTTATAAAGCCATTTCTAAAGCTTTGGGGCTCCAGCGAAACCTTAGTGAGAGCCATTATCCACAAATGGCAAAGACATGGAACAGTGGTGAACCTTCCCAGGAGTGGCCGGCCGACCAAAATTACCAAGAACGCAGCGATGACTCATCCAAAAGGTCACAAAAGACCCCACAAACAACATCCAAAGAACTGCAGGCCTCACTTGCCTCGGTTAAGGTCAGTGTTCATGCTCCAATCCACCATAAGAAAGAGACTGGGCAAAAATGGCCTGCATGGCAGAGTTCCAAGACGAAAAAAACCCACTGCTGAGCAAAAAGAACATTAAAGCGCGTCTCAGTTTTTCCAGAACACATCTTGATGATCCGCAAGACTTTTGGGAAAACATTCTGTGGACTGACGAGACAACAGTTTAACTCTTTGGAAGGTGTGTGTCCCATTACATCTGGTGTAAAAGTAACACAGCATTTCAGAAAAAGAACATTATAGCAACAGTAAAATATGGGTGGTGGTAGTGTGTGATGGTCTGGGGCTGTTTGCTGCTTCAGGACCTGGAAGACTTGCTGTGTGATAAATGGAACTATGAATTCTGCTGTCTACCAAAAACACTTGGTTGCACTTTTTCACACAGGCCATGTAGGTTGGGTTTTTTTTCTCCCTTAATAATAAACATCTTATTTAAAAACTGCATTTTGTGTTTGTGTCATCTATGACTAATATTAAAAATTAGTTTTTATGTTCTGAAACACTAGAGATTACTTATGACCAGTAGTACTTAAGAGAAGTTTAGTGTTCTTAGGTAATTTGTTTTAGGGTATTAAGGTACATTGACAGACCGCAGACAGCTGAACGCTGTCCAATATCATGCTGGTGCTTTAGATGTTTTGTCATGTTGGAGCTTCCTGCCAGTTCTCAAGCGTTCAGGCTGGTGGAGGTGGAGGAATGGGGTGGGGAGTCCTCTGAAAGCTGTGGTTGGATGTTTTGGATTTTGGATGGTGGATGTTTTTGGAGTGGTGCCCAGCCAAGTTCATCCCTTCATGGCAGCCGTTTGCCCTTTGGCAGAATTACACTTTGAGCAGAACCAATGCACTATGCCACAAAACATACGACATGGTTTTTGGATTAGATTCTGGAACAAGACAGTGAGTTTTTGCTTGAAATCCTTGCTTTTTTGCATCTCCGGGTCAAGGTAGATGTTGTAACTCATGCAAAATCTGCAACATCTGTTATGTGGCTGGGACCATGGATGCTTATTGATTTTGTCTATATTTATGGTGGACAGAAATGTACATGTTGACCCTTTTTTTGTCCTTTTGCAAAGGGTTGCACAAAGGGACCCCATAACCAAGAGAAACCTCCCGAACCCATCAAACCTGAGATTAAATCATCCGGTGAAAAGAAGGATGTCATTGATCTTAAACCAAAGTTTAACGAGTCCATAATCCAAGCACCTAAACCTGTGGAAGCTATTCGGCGACCAAGGTAATAGACTCTCACTCTGCATTTACGGATTTTTAGTGTAAAAGTTAGTACACTATTAAATCTGATTCATGTCGTACATATTTGGTTAGATATTTGAAGCTTTGTTTAATGCAGCCTATTAATCCTGCAGTAGTAATATCAGGGTGTAGTAATGAATAAATTAAAGTAATGAAGGATTGTTTTCTCCCTCCGTTTAATGGATGGAGGACTCTGACTCACTGTCTGTTTAAGCACAAGCAATGTGTTTGTGTGTCTGGATCAGTAATCTAATTTACTACATTATTTACTGCACAACAAAGTTATTCATATAATAGTTTGTTCAGTTTCTGGCCATGTTTTTTTTTGCACTTCAGCTTTTTGTAAATGTTGGTCTTATTACTGTATTTTTTTGTTTTTTATATTATTCACTAGGAAATATAACATTATGACCTCCTCCTTGTTTCTACACTCTATCAGTTTTGCTTACCATATGGATGCACTGTGTAGTTCTACAGTTACAGACTGTAGTCCATCTGCTGCTCTATATATTTTGTTTGTCCCCTTTCTAAAGGTCAGGACCACCACTGATCAGGTACTATTTGGGTGGAGGATCATTCTCAGCACTGCACTGACACTGATGTGGGTGGTGGTGTGTTAGTGTTTGTTGTACCGGTATGAGTGGATCACCGCTGGGCTAAAAACATATTCCACCTTCCAAAAATGTCCAGCCACCAGCATCCTGTAGGCAGTGAGCACTGATGTAGGATTAGAGGATGACTAACACAGACAACAACAGACGGACTACTGTCTCTGACTTTACAGCTACAAGGTGGAGCAATATGGTAGATGTGTCTAACAGAGGGCACAGGGAGTGAACACAGTGTTAAAAACTCCAGCAGCACTGCTGTGTCTGATCCAGTCATACCAGAACAACACATACTAACACACCACCACCACGCCAGTGTCACTGCAGTGCTGAGAATGATCCATCTCCCAAATAGTACCTGATCTGTGGTGGTCCTGTCCATTAGAGAGCAGAGTAAAGCGGATGAACAAAGTATGTAGAGAAGGAGATGAACTACAATCTGTAATTCTAGAACTAGAAAGTGCTTCTGTATGGTAAACTGATAACATGGACAATGAGTGTAGAAACAAGGAGGTGGTCATAATGTTGTTCCTGATTCGTGTATATAAGTTTATCAGATTTATACCAGCATATAAATAGAAATGTTCCTGTGCTTGACAAAACTTTGCATTAAGTTTTAGGACAGAACCCTGTGTGTGATTTCATTTAAAGTGTAAAATGCAGGACAAGGGAGAGAGCAAAATCTATGCTTAAACTTTACTCTTTTGCAGTCCAGATGAACCAATCACAAGACTACAGCAGAAGGTCTCTGCCTCACTTAAACAAGCTTTAGAAAAACTCAAATTGTCTGAAAATGCACCTGTTGAAAAAGGTAAGAAGGATAAATGCCATTATTTTGTGTATTCAAAGTTGTCTGTTGCTTTCCCTCAAATACAAACCCAAATCAGAAAAAGTTGGGACCGATTGAAAAATGCAATTATAAAATAAAATCAGTGTGTCTTATATTTACTTTGACTTTTATTTCATTGCAGACAGTATGTACACAAGATATTTCCAAGTATGTTGGGTGTCATTTTGTCCCATTATTACTGCGAACACAAGTCTTGAGCTGTGCAGCAGTATGGGTTGTCACTTTTTTTATTTATTTATTTATTTTCTTTCTTCAAAGTTATAGATATTTTCTATCGGGGACGGGTTGTAGACACGCCCATGTAGTACCCGTTCCCTCTGTGGTTGTGCATTGTCTTGTTGAGAAATGCATGGCCATCCCTGGAAGAGATGTCGTCTTGAATGCAGCATGTGTTGCTCTAAAGTCTTAATATACTATTCTGCGTTATTGCTGCCATAACAGAAGGGAAAGTTGCATTTGCCAAGGGCAGTGACACGACCCCTTACCCTGACAGACTCTGGATTTTGCCGATAACAGCTTGGATGGCCGTCTTTGGTCTGGAGCACACGGCGTCCATTTCTTCCTAAAAAGATCTGGAATACTGATTCGTTTCGCCACAGTATGTTTCCACTGTGTGAGGGACCATCCCAGAGAAGTCGACACCGCTTTGGGAATTGGTTAGCATAAGGCTTATTTTTTGCACAGTTTTAAGTTGCATTTGTGACTGTAACTCCAGACTGTAGTGCTTGATAAAGGTTTGATAAAGGAATCCCTTGTCCATGTGGTTCTATCAGCTATTGATGAAGGACGGTTCTTGATGCAGTGCCATCTGAGGGATCCGAGATCACGCCTCTTCGGTTTAGTTGTGCCCTTGCTCTTTATGCACTGAAATTCCTCCTTGAATCATTTATTGATTTATGTGCTGTAGAAGGAGAAATATGGAAATCCCTTTCAACCTTTAAGGAACATTGCTTATCCTCTGGCCTTCTTCGCTCCTCAAAGACGCCGACATTTGTGGATACAAAATTTTGTACCAAATTATGATTACAGTCACCTGTTGACATCACCTGTTTGTTTGTTTGTTTTTAGCCTCATTGCATCTATTGCTAGACTGTGTTGCAGGCCTGAAGTGCAGGAATGAATGTATATTAACAAGTGATATGAAGTTGAGCAGGGGTGACATGGTGGCGCAGCACTTGGCATGGTCGCTTCACTGCTGCAGCCCCTGTTTGATTCTGACCTCGGACTCCGCCTGTGTGGAGACGTCTGTTAGGTTCACTGGTGTTTCTAATATGCCCTTATTATGCGAGTTTGTGGATGAGTGTGTGAGTGTATGTGCCCTACAATGGATGCCCTGTCTAGGGTTGCTCCTGCCTTGAGCCCTGTGCCGCCAGCTTGACCCTGACTAGGATTAAGCGGATAAGAAAATGAAATATGTTAACGAGACAAAACATGAAATATCTTTGGTTCATACTGTCTGCGTTGGCAAAGACACACCTTTTTTAATTAGCATTTTCTGATTTGGGGTTGTAATGAGTAACAGTTGTACTTTTTTAACCGTTTTTATTTTTTCAGAGGATGAAGGTGATGAAATAAAGATTGGAACATCTTGTAAGAATGCAGGTTGCAATAAGGTATGCTGCCTGAGTAATTAGGGTTTCTGCACATGTTAAAAGCTCTGTAAAGTTTGTCCAAGAATAAGGGACAAAACAAACACTTTCGGAATTCTCAGCCTGTCAGCACAGCATTATTGACGTTTCTTCTGTTTAACCACCTGTAAATAGTTCTTTAACTGCTCTGTATTTTGTTCTTACTGTTTGGTCTGTTAGACATTCAATGGAGCAATGAGCATTGAAGAAGTTTGTTTGTATCATGCTGGAGTGCCCATCTTCCATGAGGGGTAAAAAAAAGTTAATAATTAATTTTAATAATAACATTAATAATAATGCTGTGACCATTTTGATCATAGATTGTCACACACCTGTGAAATGGGTTTTGGGTTATCATTATGAATCTTTGTTTGCTCTTCTTGTGAGGATGAAATATTGGAGCTGCTGCAAGAGGAAAACATCTGACTTCGATGCCTTTCTGTCTCAGGAGGGCTGCGTGAAAGGAAAACATGCATGGCGCAAGGAGGACACGGTGTGTTGTGCATTTTTAGAGCTGTCCTTGTGCTCAATTGTGACTTGCTTCCATTTTTTTTATTATTATTATTATTATCAATCATTTCATTGTCTTTGTTTTGTAAAGAAAATATCTGACAGCAATGTGTGTATCTCCAGGGTAAGAAAGTTGTGCCATGCAGGTTTGATTGGCACCAAACTGGGAGTCAGGTTACCATCACGGTCTATGCCAAAAACTCCGTCCCTGAGCTTAGCTATGTTGATGGGAACAGTACCAAGGTGTGGTATTTTATTCCATCTAAAACCTAGGACAATATACTTACTTGTATAATTATAATTCTACACTAATCACCATTACAAACACCCAGTTCAGATATGAAATATCTTTAAATCGGAATAGCCTACACCATTAAAGGAAGCGCTTCTGTTTCAGGTGGATATTCACATTCAATTCGATGGTGACAAGGAATTTGAACAGAAGATATGTTTATGGGGAGTAAGTACTAGAATTGTTCTGTGTCCTTGGCATGAAGTCATCTTTCTAATGGGTAATAGTAATGCATGTCCTTCAGACTGAAAACCATTTCATTCCTGCCATAGGTCATTGACACAAGTAGAAGTACAGTCAATATGATGGCTGCCAAGATTGAAATTGTTTTGAAGAAAGCCGAGCCAATGTCTTGGGCACGGTTGGACCTTCCACCTGCAGTCAGCCCACCTAAAGAGGAAGAGAAGAGAGAAACAGATAGTGATGGCGATGACTAAATTGGCAAGACAACCCACAGCATGTAGAGTACTGTATCAGATCTCTGACCTTATGAAATCAACTGAAAATTGTGTTTTTCTACAAAGTTCAGTGTCTTTAAGAGTGTGTTCCTCATGTCATACTTGTATTATGCTACAAGTGGAAATTTGCCACTGTACACAGGTCTTGAATGCCAGGGGCAACTTGAACATTGTCATGGTTGTGAATGACTGCGATCGAGGAATTTTACTCAGCACATGTAAGGGTCCTACTTCCACATTCCTGTTTTTCCTTTAATCATGTTTTAATTTGCTCATCGACGGTTTGTGTACCCGTTCTCACTTACTGCAAATCACAAGTGCATGCTGATTAAAGACGCTTGTCATTCCACTTACTGCTTTAATAGCGTCTTACAAGTGACATTGTCCATGTCCTAAAGCAATTTAGAGGGGTGTTGGGACAGTTATTGGCGTTGTGGAAGTAATGAGTTGCTCCTGTGGACCAAAAACCTGCAGCTACGACTGATCCCAACTTTTAGAAGTCAAGTGAATGAACCAGCTGCTTAGTTCCTGGTAGGACATTCTTGTACCTATCCAAGAAGTAATCAGCTTTACTGGAACAGTTATTCTGACTGCTGTTACATTTGTACAGCTACAATTGGCAGGTACTTTTAGTTCTGCTGGTTGAAGGGTCAATTTGCCAACTACAAAAATAAGAGTGGAAGGAGAAGCCACCTTGAATCAGTGAACAGTTGAATCTGCTGCTTTGTCAAGAACTAGACAAGACAAATCCTCATTCAAGTGCAAGATTTTATTCATACAAAACTTTAGAAATCAAATCTCTTTTGGACCCCAGTTGGCCCAAAGGCGAAGTCTGTGGCAGTAGCCTCAGTCTTCAGGTGTTCATCTTCACCATCCTGCAAGAACAGAATATTTAGATTTGGGTTCACGATGCATTAAACAAAGCCATATGAACATTCTAGTTCATAACTCACTTCACTGAAGTACTTTTCTATGAGTCCTTGGGCAGCACGATACACAGCACTGTTCTCGTGATTCTGGAGGAGCTCAATGCGATCCAGTCCACCCAACTCTTCTACCAGTAGACAAAGCTTTTCCACCTCTCCTAGCTTCTCAGCAGCCTAGGACGAGCAAGATGGTCATTGCAATTAAAGTGCAAAGGTACTTTGACCTTCTGTTATCACACTAATAAGCCAGTGTTGTAGGATTAAAGTGAGAATCTATAGACGAGGCTTTGGACAAGATTTGCCCCCTTACCAAGAACATGTTATTGACGGCATCCAGGATGACCAAGACAGTCTTGGCATCTTTGACTTGCAGTAAATTTAGGATGGCTTCCAGGCCACCACACTTGACAATATGCACAACTTGTTCCACCGTTCCTCCGCTGGTGTAGTTGGTGACAGCCCAGACAGCCTCCCGTTGAGTTTTAAAGTCAGCCTACAAGAGAAACTCATTAGGACAGTGGTGCCTTTGTAGTCCTGACCTTTGACCAAATTAAATGGATTACACAACCACCTAGGGTGGGTGGGGTTACAGTACTTGAATCTTGGCCCATTTAATAGAGGACTAGTGCTTACGTAAAGACAATATTAATAAAACAATCCCACAATTTGGAACCAGATGATCATTGCCATAGTTGGAATTTGATTCTGCACCTACATTCTTTAGAAGATCAACAAGGTGAGGAAGCAGACCACACGTGATCAGTTGTTGAATCTGTTGCCTCGGCCCAGCTGCTATGTTGGACACTGCCCATGCTGCCTCCTTCTGCACACTTGGTTTTGAGTGACGCATGAGCTTAGGCAAGGCACCCAGTACACCTGCGTCGATGGCCATCTGAGTCTGCACATCTGAGCCACTCACAATGTTTCCAATTGAACGAAGTGCTGGAGTCTTAAGAGAACATCTCATTAGTGTAAACGGTTATTACAGATATAACACTAAACCTTGTACTCGAGTCTTTACCACCACTGCAAGCGCCTCAAAGCCCAGAAGCTCAACCAGCCGTGGAAGTACCCCAGTCTTGATTACAATGTCGATGCGCTCATTGGGCCCATCTGTGAGGTAGGAGATGGCCCAGCATGCATCCGATAGGACCGATTTATCACTGTGGTGGAGCAGCTGTACTATTGAGGGAAGCATTTGCTGGACAGCAGAAAAGCGAGGGAATGGATTCTTGTTCCTGCACAGGTTTGAGAGCGTCCATGTCAGGTTGCGAAGGTAACCAACCTGCAAATGAAAATGCTTTTTGTAAAAAGTGCTTCTCCAATTGGACTATTAATTGGTGTGAACAGAACCCAACTTACTGGGACATCTGGCGTTAGTCGAGCCAGCAGTGCAGGGATCACATTACAGTCAATCAGTGCATCACGATAAGCTGGGCCGTCGCCTGTGGGAATGCTCATTTAGCACAAATTCTAGAATACCGAATCTGTAATTAAAGCCTGAGTGCCCTTCAGTCAAATCCCAAGGTGTGCTGCCTACAGATTCCTAATGGGAATGAAGTTGTAAACAAGCATGACATTTTACACATTCAGTCAAGCCAGGGTGTTACCTGCAATGTTGCCCAGGGCCCAGACAGCCTGTTCACTTATGTTGAGCATGGTTGAAGCCAACAGGGCA
Organism: Ancistrus triradiatus; assembly: GCA_025084515.1. NCBI lineage: Eukaryota > Metazoa > Chordata > Actinopteri > Siluriformes > Loricariidae > Ancistrus > Ancistrus triradiatus. The sequence goes on along the minus strand of JAJAGP010002440.1, from coordinate 81,319 downwards.
ATAAAGGCAGGTACGGCACCGTGTTCCACCACCTGCTGAGTGTGCCACGAGGTCCCAGATGCCACATTGGTGAGGGACCAGGCAGCCTCAAACTGCAGTGAAGGGTTATCATTCCTGCCCAAGAACTCAACAAATCGCACCAACAGACCTGCATCCACTATATCCTTTAGTGGAGGATTCCTCTCCCGAGACAACAGCTTCCTAAAATATGAAATGGTTAGACAATTGAGACAATGAGATCAATGTAGGATTTAGACAGTAATGCATTACAAGTGATACCTGGCTGTTTGACAACCCTGCAGCTGTCGCTCTGGACAGTCACTGGTCACATTGGCAATGATTTCTTGAATTGTTGCAGACATTACCTTAAAAAAAACAAAAAACAAAACAGTAGAATGGTAGAAGCCAGATGGAGACAGCCTCTAACAAGAAAGTATTAATGATTCACAAGCTTGAACTACAACCTTTTGGTCATCAGTGTTGTACTCTGGAGACAATGGCTCTTCATCAGGCTGAGAGGAAATATTCCTTTTCTTCAGAATGCTTTCCACTCTTTGGGCTTTTCGGAGCTCCACACACTCTGCGACTCTGCGCTCACGCATTTTTTTGGAACGGAAAAGCATGACCAGGGCTAGAAGTGATCTAGCTGCTATAAATGGACGTGAACCTACACGGGCTCCTGCCTCGGTTTTTGAACTTGGACATGCGCTTATCAGCCAGATTTTCAGTAGGCATCTTGAATGCTAACGTTTCACCAGACCAAAACCACCAAAAAAAAAGGTCAGAAACCCCACCTCAAGCCTTGGCTAACACAACCACACATTTACTGCAGTAAAAAGCCCCAGCGCGAGAGAAAACTATTTAAATGCTTAATGCAATTATCGCCAGGTGATACTAATTACCCAAAGGGATTAGCCCGGGACACAATTAACAAGGTTTTTCTTTATCCCAGAGCTGCTACGTCTCCATTAATGCTAGTAAATCTTTCTGCAACGTGCTGTGACTTTAAACTAGCACTTTAAAATATCACTGTAAACTACTTTTATCTGCATGGGTACTATATATTGAGTCAGTGCACAAAGCTTCAATAATGAAGGAATAGCCTTTATTAGCAATACAAATAATATACAAAAAATATAGTGAAGGACAATGCAAGGATATTAAATCAGTTTTATTTTGAGAGAACTATATTCACAATTGAAGTTACAACATGCATTAACCTGTTTAAATACATCCTCAAGATTAGTAATTCAAGTTTACTTATAACCGTAAATTAAACTCTAATTCGAAATGACAATTATCTTAAACTATTTTGTCACGTTACCAAACAATACAGCACGCTTGTAAGAAGTTAGCTAGCGTTTGGACTAGTGGTGCAGATGGGAGTCCGTAAAGACTTTGTCGCCTCCTATCGGCCACCTGCTTCACGCCATCATGGTTCTGTAAAATGAGGTAGATCCATCGGAGGTGTCGCTGTTGCTGCTGATGAGGGGCTGCTGCTCGGAGCTCAGAGATCGTCGTCCTCGTCTTGATATAACTTTGTACACTTGAAGTGGCACGAAGACTAAAAGCAGGAAACAAAGTGCACCCAAAACAGCAGCCCCCAGGAGCCACGGCCAGATCTGCCGTGCTTCATCCAAATAGGACACAACCCCATCTAAGAACTTCTGACCTACAACACGGATACAACTGGGATGTGAATATAGAGTATACTACTACTACTACTACTAATACTAATAATAATAATAATACTCACATAATTACTCACAATTCATTATAAAAACTACACAAAAGCCTCACCAGGATCTTGGAGGTAGGAGTATTCATAGCCCATGTCTTTGCTGGAGGTGAAGTAGTCTCCGTTCCTGTACAGAGGAATGAATGGCACCATGTAGTAATCGCTGTTGTGGCCAATGGGTGCATTGGTTGTGGGGTAGTGAGATTTGTCCGGCTGGTGTCTCCTTAACCACTGCTCATAAATGCTGAGGGCAAATAAGGAAAACGTAAAATAAGCCCTTGATTAGAAAGAGAGGGGGAAAATGCATATACAGTATTTCAAAGGGAGCACAATACACAATACAATATAAAAACAAAAGGATACATTTCTCAGGTATAATCCTCACCTATCTACGAAGGCATGATGAATGAGGAAAACGGGGTCGTTGGCGAGCCATGCCCGAAGTTCATGGTTCGTCATGTGACCATGCAGTGCTGATGCATTGCAAGTTTGGAGCTGTTCCCAAGCCTGTCCGAGCATTTCCAAAGCCTAGAGAGAGGTTGAATTGCTACAGAATTTGTTCAAATAAAACTTCAAAACCTTATTTAATAAATGTCAGGCGGCATGATTGAACAAGGAGTTAGTGTGTTTATGCACAGCGCCGACTCGGACTCCGTGGGAGGTGCATGTTCTCTCGGGTCTGAGAGGATTTACTTCAGGTTGTCTGGTTCAAGTCAAGTCAAGTCAGTAGATGTATTTATATAGCGCTTTTTACAATGGAGCATTGTTATCAAGCAACTTTACAGTTAGATTATCTCTAATAACTACGTTCCAATTCAAATTGAGCAAGACTAGGGCGAAGTGGCAAGGAAAACTCCCTAGTTCTAGGAGAAACTTGGGAGGACCAAAGACTCAAAAAGGGACCAACTCCTTGGGCGGGCGTAGATGATAAATCTAAGGGCGAACTCCAAAAGTCCCCCCATGGAGTCAAACGTTGAATAAAAAAATGTGAAAGTATTGCACATCGACATTAAGTGGCCCGGGTATGATGATAAATCTAAGAGCGAAACTAAAGTTCATGGAGTCATGCTCGCTAAAAATGTAATTATGAACAGTGGAGCTCCATCCAAGGGAATCTGTGTGGGGCCGGAACTGCCGGAACACAGCTCGGAGAGAAAACAGAAAATGTAATTAGTTATTGATTAAGAGCACAGTGTCTATTAACAATCACTGATGCCATGTCAATCACTGATGCCACTGGGTTTCCTCCCAGAAGGATGAGTTGGGTGCTCTGCACCCTGAGTGGGCAGAGGCTGGAAATGGCAGGATCTGAGGGCCCAGATACAACCCTGGATGGGGCTTGCAATGTGAAGGTTGAGTGTTGCATTTACAGAAAAACACACCCGTTGGGGGTATACTTGTCGTGTCGAGTCCAAGTCTGAATAAATGAGGAGGTTGGAATTAGGATCCTGTGCCAATACTAATATGTGGCTGGTGTGCTATGGCGACCCCCCATGGGAACAGTTGAAAGAGAATGTAATTTACAAGGGTAAATTAGGACTAGTAATGAGGTGAAAAAACTAAATTATGATGTGATTTCAAACTGGTTATGTCAACAGGGGATTATAATCATGATTTGGTACAAAAGCAGTCTCCACAAAAGGCTGAATCTTTGAGGAGCAAATATGGGCAGAGAATCTCCAGTTTATCGACAAATGAGTGAGAAAACTATTGAAATCTTTAAAATTTTCTTCAAAAAAAGATTACATATTTCTCCCTCTGCAGTGCATGATATCATTACACGATTCAAGGAATCAGGAGAAATTTCAGTGCATAAGGTGCAAAGGCACAAGCCTATCTCTGATCTCTGATCCCTCAGGTGGCACTGTATCATGAACTCTAGATCCTCTACCCATCTTTGCTCCTCAAAAACTCAGCCGTTCGTGGATACTGCTTTTATACCAAATCATGATTACAGTCACCTGTTGACATCACGTTTGCAAATGTTTACCTCATTACTAGACGTAAATTGCCCCTGTCCCAACTTTTTTTGTAATGTGTTGCAAGCTGTAAATGCAGGAATGGTTGTTGTATTAACAAATGAAATTAAGTTGACCAGAAAAAAAAACATGAAATATCTTGGTTTCATACTGTCTGCAATTAAATAAAAGTCAAAGTAAATGTAAGCAACATTAATTGTATGTTCCATACTGTCCACCTTTTTGTCATTTGTGGGATTTATATAGAGTGAGACCAAAAACTATTTTGTCAGCCATGATTGTGCACGTTCTTCTTCCAGTGAAATCACACTGAGGGTTTTTAAAAGAATTTAATTGAATATGGGGAAAATAAGATTGGTAATAACAAAAGTTTAACTCAATACTTTGTAACATAACCTTTGTTGGAATGACAGAGGTCAAAGTTTCCTGTTTTTTAAGTCTTCACCAGGTTGGCACCACATGTAGCTGGTTATTTTGGCCCATTGCCTCCATGCGATCTCTCTAGAGCCAGTGGGATGTTTTGGGAAACAGGACTTCAACTCCCTCCACAATTTCTATGGGGCTGAGGTTTTGGAGACTGGTAGGTCACTCAAGGACCTGAAATGCTTTTTAGGAGCCACTCCTTCGTTGGACCAAGCGGGTGTTTGGGTCATTGTCATGATGAAGGACCCAGCCAGTTCCACCTTCAATGCTCTCACTGTTGAAGGAGGTTTGGCTTAAAAAACTCACGATATGTCTCCCGTTCATTCTCCCTTATCACTGAAGCATGTGTTTCCACCCCCCATGCTTCAAAGTAGGTACTCAGAAAGGAATGGACATGTACTGGCTTAAGCACGACCCCGAAGGGACACGCCTGGCACTGCAGGATCTGAGTTCCTCTCAGCGTAGGTGTTACTGATGGTAGCATTTGTACTTTGGTCCCAGCTCTCTGAGGTCCTTCATCAGGTACCTCCGTGTAGTTCTGGGATTTTTGCTTCATCGTTCTCATGATTCAGTTTGACCCCACGGGATGAGATCTTGCGTGGGAGCCCAGATCGAGGAGATTATCAAGGTCTTATAGGTCTTTCCATTTTCTTACAATTGCTCCCAAGTTGATTATTCACACCAACCTGCTTGCTTTGTAGATTTAATCTGCCAGCCTGCTGCAGGTGTACAATGTGCTTACTGGTGTCCTTCGACAGATCTTTGGTCTTGGCATGGTTGAGTTTGGCGTGACTGTTTGAGGCTGTGGACAGTGTCTTTATACAGATAACGAGGACAAACAGGTGCCATTAATACAGTAAGAGTGGAGGACGAAGAGCTTCATAAAGAAAGAAGTTTACAGGTCTGTGAGAGCCAGAAATCTTGCTTGTTTTGTGGGTGGACCAAATCTTATTTTCCACCATGAGTTTACAATTTAAATTCTTAAAAATCCTAAATTGTGATTCCTGTTTTTTCCTCATTTTGTTCTCATAGTTGAAGTGTAGCTATGATGAAAAAATTAAAGACCTCTCTATCTTTCTAAGTATAGGAGGAACTTGCACAATCAGTGGCTGACTAAATACTTTTTTTGACTGTAAAAAAGTACTGTACTGTTAGATGCTTCAATAATGAAATTTGTCTATATTAAAGTAGTTAACTTCCAGAGGTTCCTGAAGCTCATGTTGGACAGGCGGTCCATTGATCAGTATCGTACTGGGACAGGCTGAGTGTGAAAATCACTTCAGAGGATTCGGAAGCCCCTATGCCAAGTTGTGGTCATGTTCCCAGGGTTGCCGCATTAAGGGTACTTCCTCTGGCCGTCACATAACACACCTCTCAAACTGTCTTCTGGTTCTCGAGAGCAAATCACTATAGAGTCCCATAACACGTACAACAAATAGCAACTGTTACTATTCATTACAATGTGTGTGATCGAATAACTTTGAGCAAAAATCTCTGACAAGTTGCATAAGTCTTGTGGAAACTTTCTGGACACTGTCAGGTTCAATTACAATCAGCGGTTTAGCATTATAGTGCAATTGGGCAAGTTGAACTGATGCTGTTTTGCTAATGTATGGAAACTAATGGAAATTGGTATGGATAAAAATGTTCAATATTATGAATTTCACTAGTTTCGGTTTGATAGAGTTTGATAATGTGTTTAAAAGAGGACTAACCGAAACACATACACGTGTAGAAATGGCTTGTTCCATCATGGTTTCATCTATGTGGTTAAAACATATCTTCTTTAAAAAATGACAATTTCCTTCTAAACAGTTTTTTACATGGTATATTTTTATGAAGGCAGGGAAAGAGAAGGAAGGAAAGAGAAGACACATTATGGTGCCGAAAGGGAAACATGTTCCCCAGACATGTTGATTCAGGGCAGACAATGAGCAGTTATATTTTCATTAAGCATCACAGTTGTAATTACCTTCAAGGAGGAGAAGGACCAGATGAGGATTGATAAGATTGGGGTCAAGTGGACTTTGGCTTCCCACGAACTCGTCGGTGCAAACTTCACATTCCTGCTTGTCTCTCCAATCCCAGTACGGGATAGTGAAGCCGAAATCTCCTGTTAATTTCCTAATCTCGTGTTCCCAGCGGAGCAGGAACACTCTGTGCCAAGGTAAAAAGCCTGGGGCCCAATGACCAAAATCCACCTCCATCCACAAATTATTTTCCCCTCCAAGCAGAGTGGGTCGGGATACGTAGTAATGCATCCATACAAACACATCATAGATGGAGACATTCTTAAACATGGCACCACTGGAATTTATTATCTGATCGTAGCTACCGGTAATAATCACATGCTCTTGGCTGATCGTATTTTTGGCAAGATTGAGGTAGGAGATAAACTTCTGCCTTTCTGCAGCTGAAAGCTGAAAGACGTTTTTTCGGATCGACTGCCGTCTTTGTGCACAAGAGGACCCGAAGTATCCAAACGCGCAGTCGCCGCAGTCAGAGCCCATAAAGTTTCTTAAGCAGCGGCAAGTACGGTTGAAAAAGACGAGAGGCCATCTCTCTCTATCATCCAGCCCTCTGAACGGGTACTGCGGGCCATCGGGCTGATCTGACACGGTCACGTCTTGGCAGATACCCCGACCTGAACGAGCCCCGCATGCTGATCCATCTCCTCCCCAAACTGGACAGCATTGCTTTGAAATCAGAGCTTCAGAATTAGCGCACTGCCGGGGAATCTGCTGCCTTGAGGGCTTCATGATCGGCAGCAGGAAGATTATCAGGACCAGAGAGTGCATCTCATTAGGAAAAAAGCTTCTCATCTATGTGGCAGGTAGTTCACTGAGCTGTTACGGGCAGAGAAATCTCGCTCGCGAACTTTATCATCCCAGCAATAATATTTAACCCACCACTTTAACAAACAAAAGACAGTAACCACCCCACCCATCTTCTTGTAACTTCCTACATAACTCACCCAACCTCGCAAAGTATTTAAAAAACTTCCACTCCCTTAACAGCCGTGATCACATTACCTTCCCCTTCTCATCAATCCGACATTCTTTTCCCCACCTCTAAAAAGGGATCACACTACACCGCCCTCTCATCCTTAAGATGCTTTATCATACTCGAATTCTACATTTTTCATAATAACCAAGCACCTGCAACTACATTCGACTAATAACCGTTGCAACTTCCCCATCTTCAGGTGGTTGTCCCTATTTCCCCGATTACTAGACTTGTCTATTTCTACCTCTTTCCCATTCTTCAAACCATCTATTCCTCCCTATTAAACCAAACTCCTTTTCCTTTACACATTCCCACTTTCTTACCTCCTCAAAACTTACCTTCCTTAATTTCAATTTCTCCAACACTGGTGCGCCTTATGTCCCATTGCTTGTCCCCCTTCAGTTTCATTATCAACCCATCAATATCCTCTTCTTCAACCGGCCCATTAACCTCCTTAAATCGAGAATTTCTTATAACTAATATCAACTAAAGTTCACTCGCAATATTACTACGGTTCAAAATAACTAACGTCGGACCCTCACACAAATAGCACACCACCCTATCCAAGCCCCAGTTATTTTATAATTCAAAAAGACGTAAAACTGACAATACACTCTTAAAAAAAACGACACTTTACTCTCAACACCCAATTAACTTCACCCCCCCACTCCGCGAACACCACAGATTCTTGTCCCCCCCCATATATTTCTAGATTACAACCTTCCCCTCCACCTCTCTACACATTCACCTTCTTCTCGAATCACCCCGTCGAGTTTAAACCTCCTCTCTTACGGTATCATACATTAATCGCTTCACCTATTATAGAATTAACACTATTATCACATATTAGCTTCTCCTTTTTCTTAATATCACACAAAATATCCGGCTTCATGATCGGCAGCAGGAAGATTATCAGGACCAGAGAGTGCATCTCATTAGGAAAAAAGCTTCTCATCTATGTGGCAGGTAGTTCACTGAGCTGTTACGGGCTAAGCCTTGGCGGGTCTTTTCACCACCCCTTCCCCTTTCCCACACCCCCATCAGATTCTTCAGATCACATGCCTCAGCCTCAGGTCCTTGTGGTGGAAGAACATTCTTTCAGTGAAATCCGCCCACTGTTGGTACTAGCAGCGCGTGTTGCACTGGTGACCATTATGGGAGGTGGATATTACTGCAAAGAACTGTTTTAAACATAGCATTCAAACTGTAGACACATTGTCCGTGACAAAAATCATAGACCCTCATTTTGTTTAACGGAAGGTGTCACTTTGATATCAGTTTGTTTAGTTTCCAATTACTTGCAGTCCCCTCCAATGCCATGAAACTAAAATGGATCGATACTGTATCTTCTAGCCGGACAATGATGCAAACCATGTCCATGCCAAAAAAAAAAAAGGTTTACTGATCAAAAGTTCAAGCTTCTGCCATGGCTACCTCCATCCTCTGATGTAAAGCTATAAGAAAACATGTGGAGTGACAAGAAGTAGGACCCTGGAAGACCTGAAGATCTCAAATTTCATGCTGTGTATTCTCCAACCTTCCAAGACATTATAAGAGAAGACTAAGTCCTGTTTTATTGGCAGTATTAAACGTAGGGATGCCAATAACTGTGGTTTTGTTAAAAAAAATAAGTATTTCTGCTTTTAGATTATTAAAGTTTATCTATTAAATTTACTTCAGCTAAAGGTTGGATTTCTCTCATTTTCCATACGGAGTTTAAGATAATTCACCAAAAGGTCAATTTCATATAACTTTTTTACTCCCCTTGACATGCAGCACCAATAATAGTGAAGGAGACTGTAGAATTAACTTTAGTGTTTTTACCCTATCAGTTGTTCTGTAATGCTTTTGTAGCACGACCTTCAGTTTGTGAAAGGTACTATATAAATAAAACCAATTATTATTATTATTATTATTATTATTATTAAAAGTTTAAGGCGCAGTACAGTTATTCCCCATGAGATGGCGCACAAATAACATGAGAATCTCAAGATTGAAGAAAGTTTTGTTCCCCAGCAGAGCAAAGCGTTTACGGTTAGTCAGACAAAGCTCTTTTTTGTTATCGACACTTGCTAGTAAAATACTCTCTTTATATTAAAAGTCTCTGAACTATCACATTACATTTATTGTAAAAATGCTTATTTATTCATTGTCATTAAGCACTCCGTCTTGATCAGTATTGTGGTGGGTAAAATACCTATCCTGGGAAGGTACGATTACACTCTCACTAACATCTAGCGGTAACTTAGCATGTCAAACTCATTTGGAGATTTAGAAACCAGAGTGCCTGGCAGCTAGGTAAAGACTGATTAGCATTATGTATTACCTACTATACAACTGTGCCATTGTGCTGTTTATTGCAATATATGTTACTTGAATTTACATCGATGTCGTCTCCTGTCTCCTTCACATGCAATAATTATGTTAAGTTATATGACTGGTGTCCACTTACAAACATTCTAACAGCGAAAACAAGCAGTGTAACTTAAGAACCCAAATGTTGGAAGGTCAGCGCAGACAGGTTTATCCAGAGCAACATCCTATTCATGTGAGGAGTTAAATGTTAAGCACCTTGCTCAAGAGCCCAACAGTGGTTAGACTTGGCAGGACTGGGGATTGAACTCACTAACATGTGGTTAGTAGCCTAGAGCCTGACCTACTGAGTCACTGTTTCCCTACTGAAATAAACAAGACCTCATGATGCAATTGTTTTCCAGTTATTTACAGAAAGCAGTCTGGAGAGATTGTCCCACAAATCATGGTATCTAAGACTGAAACAGAAATTTACTGTAAAACAAAATATATAGCCAAAGGTTTGTGGACACCCAAACTGCATCCAAAACATGGGTATCAGTATGGAGTTTGCATTTTACTGCTTTGCTGCAATAACAGCCTTCACACTTCTGAGAAGGCTTTCCAATATCTAGTAGAAGCCTTCCATTAGCACTGTCACCTCACAGCCCCAGAGACCTGGGTTCAAGTCCCGGCACAGATGCTGCCTGTGTGGTGTTTGCATGTTCTCCATGTGTCTCTGTGTGTTTCCACTAGCTACTCCGGTTTTCTCTCACATTCCAAAGACATGCATTAGATCAGCCAATGGCCTGCACATAAACACAAACATAAACTGTGTGTTCCACTTGTGTCCTTAGCCCACCCAACCCAGAACTGGATTAAGAAGGTATGGGAAGTGGGTGCTTACATTTACTGTTAGTCAGATGGCAGATGCTCTTATCCAGAATCCCTTAAAACGTATTTATTATAAGGTACAATTCAAGCAATTAAAGGCCTTGCTTGAGGGTCCAGCAGTAGCAGATTGGCAGTCCTGGGAGTTGAACCTTGTACAGAAGTGCTTGAAGGTTTGTGAACTCTTTAGAATTTTTTATATTTCTGCATAAATATGACCTAAAACATCATCAGATTTTCACACAAGTCCTAAAAGTAGATAAAGAGAACCCAGTTAAACAAATGAGACAAAGATATTACACTTGGTCATTTATTTATTGAGGAAAATGATCCAATATTACATATTAGTGAGTGGCAAAAGTATGTGACCCCCCATGCAGCAATAACTGCAGCTAAACGTTTCCTGTAGCTGTTGATCAGTCCTGCACACCGGGCTTGGGGGGATTTTAGCCCGTTCCTCCGTACAGAACAGCTTCAGCTCTGGGATGTTGGTGGGTTTCCTCACATTAGCTGCTCGCTTCAGGTCCTTCCACAACATTTCCATTGGATTAAGGTCAGGACTTTGACTTGGCCATTCCAAAACATGAACTTTATTCTTCTTGAACCATTCTTTGGTAGAACGGCTTGTGTGCTTAGGGTCGGTGTCTTGCTGCATGACCCACCTTCTCTTGAGATTCAGTTCATGGACAGATGTCCTGACATTTTCCTTTAGAATTCTCTGATATAATTCAGACAAATTAAAGATTAGATTTGTTGTTTTAGCAATGGTGTAATGACTGTTGACAACTGGACCCAAAAATTCAAATTTGGATTCGTCATTCCATAATCCTCTTTTCAACTGATCTTCATTTCAATCTTTGTGAGTTTTAGCATATCTTAGCCTTCACCTGTTCCCCTTCGGAAAAAGTGGTTCCCTGTCTGCTATACTTTCCAAAAAGACCATTCATAATCAAGCTTCTTTGGACAGTAGAAGGGTCAGCTTGACATTCAGATGCTATTATTGCTGAAGTGTAAGGAAATGTCACACTAAATACTTGCCACTGTAGCTTATAGAAGCTGATATTGTTCTGACATTTCTCAGTTTTTAATGCTGCATACATTTTTCCTGTATTTCCTGGTTGTAGCCTATTCTAATAAAGAGAATGAGAAATAATTATATATGGTAATTAAACCATTGCTAAAAAATTGTTTATGCATTCTGAAGGTGGCTTCAGACATTTGCACAGTACTGTATATTTGACCTACAAGTAAAATTGATCGGTTTTTACCTTGATAGCCAACAAGACTCCAGCTTATTCCAGCCACCATTTGGTCTTGGTGGTGAGTTGTGCTAGGGGAGAATTGTTTGCAGTAGACTTTCTCAGTCTCCTTCATTACTCGACCAATATGTAGCCTATCCTACTGAGCTGGCAAACATATCGAATCTCTATCGAATTTTTTAAATCATATTTTCGAAAGCTTTCATTTGTTTTGGAGGACAATGCCAACATAAATGGTAAAGGAGCAGTGAAGTTGCGGTGCCTCGTACAGAGCACTGCATGAACCACCTACGCTCAGTCGTGGCTGCTGATCCGCTGCACCGGACGCGCGTAAAGTGCTGGATGTGCGCCGTTTCTGTCTATCCTGCATATGGTGTGGAAGCACATGGACTGATATATGAACCATAATGTCGTGTAAAATGCAGGATAATGCAAACTGGCCGTGAGCGCTCATTCCACAGACAGACCTGCAGCTCGCGGAGACGCGAAATAACTAGAGGTGAGTCTTTATTTATTACTGAATAAACAGACATTTGGACGGTTTGACTGGGTTCGGCTTACTAGGCTACAGCGTAATCGGTGATTCTTATGTAAGCAGTTTAGTCTGATTTCGAAACAGCTGGTATTCAATATTTCCTATAACGCAGATTTAAAACCATGGGCTGTCATTCATTATTATTAGATGGCTGTAAGAATGTTGTTTGGAGAGTATCACTAATGAGAGTTCAGCACCGCGGAGAGCTCCTGGTTTGTCCTTCCCGGACTTTAGTGGACCTGTATGATCGATGTAGGAGTTCACAACACAGTAGATAATGTTACCTAATGGTCTAAGTGTGTTTAGATAGTGTATATCCTTTGGAGGTTTGGGATGACCATTGGTAATGAAAATGCGCCTGTTACTTCGCAGCTTTCTCTCTCATCCAACACAGCTAACACATTCACACCCTTGATTAGTCATTTGCTAGAGCTATTTCAGCTCGTACTAAACCCCCCAAAACACCCCAAAATCGGGTTTCGACCGATTGTATTTGGTTATGTTTTTATTTAACTGAAAAGCTATTATTTGAAACAACATATTCATTGGTTCTCGCCACATTACAAGATCTGTGACTACAAACTGGCACTTTTCAGCTAAACTAGCTTCATTCTCTCCTCGAGACTCTCTAACACCTAAAGATCTTATGTCTCTTTTCCAAATACTGCTCGAGTTCCTTTACATTAAGCTAGACAATGACTTAATCCTGTTGTCTAGTCTTACCCAGAGGTGGACAGTTTCCTTTCAAGCTTCCAATGGTGTCCTTCCTCGCTATTGTCACGTCTGACTGGTCACTTGAGGTCTAGACTTGTCTCCTGTAAAGCTGTTTTGCTATTTAAATTAAAATAAAGCCCTTTGAATGGCCATACACTATATAGACAAAAGTGGACCCGGCTGGCTTGAACGTACCCTTGACCTCAACTCCATTAGAGACCTTAAAATGCACTCGAATACCAAAAGTTAACCAGGGGTTATTGTCTAACAGCAGAAACCAGCTTCACAGTCATGTTCCAAATTCTAGTGTCTTGGATGTAATTTTTGGGGTGTCCACAAACCTTTGTCTATGTAGTATAGCCGTGGGAAGCAGATATTCCTCCACTTTGTGTTTAACTTGAGCATCTCAGGAATATTGTCATGCAAAGCACTCACAGTTGTTCCCTCGATTTTCTGTCTGAGCTTCTTTTCCCAATAACTCTTGCAGACACCATGACAAATCCATCTGCATTCAGCACCGCCTGATCTGAGAGACAGCAGGAGATGGAGATTTCGCTTGCCTTTCTCTTTGCACTGCTTGGAGTCAACATCAGGCTGAGCATATTCGTCCGTGCTCAATCTAATGAGCGCCGGGTCCTGGCTCACATGCCAGGTGACATTATCATTGGGGCACTGTTCTCCGTGCACCACCAGCCACCGGCGGACAAAGTCCACGAGAGGAAATGTGGTGCGGTACGTGAGCAATATGGCATCCAACGAGTGGAAGCTATGATGCACACGCTGGACCGCATCAATGATGACCCCAGCATCCTTCCCAACATCACACTGGGCTGTGAGATTCGTGACTCCTGCTGGCACTCGGCAGTGGCACTGGAGCAGAGCATCGAGTTCATTCGTGACACCCTGGTCTCCAGTGAGGAGGAAGAGAGCATGTCCAAGTGCTCAGCCAGTGGTGGAGGGACACCCATGAAAGGGAAGAAGCCCATTGTTGGCCTAATTGGGCCAGGTTCCAGCTCGGTGGCCATCCAGGTGCAGAACCTGCTGCAGCTCTTCAACATTCCTCAGATTGCCTACTCTGCCACTAGTATGGATCTCAGCGATAAGTCGCTCTATAAGTACTTCATGAGAGTGGTGCCTTCAGATGCTCAGCAGGCCAGAGCAATGGTGGATATCGTCAAAAGATACAACTGGTCTTACGTGTCAGCCATACACACTGAGGGTAAGATGACATTACTTTTTTTGCATAGTTTTGGAAGTAAAGGAGTGGTAAGGGAAACTATTACTCAGAAAACGTGTCAGGATTCTGTTTATCTTTTACTTTGGAGAATGACAAACAGTTAAAATCTTTTAACAATTTATTACAGCTCTCAAAATTGATATTGTTACTATTTATACAGTAAATCCTTAAACGTCATAACAACAGGGGCAGTATTATACAAGTGAAGTCTTAGAACTTTGGTTGCCTGCTGAGAATGTCATACCAAAGCCATACCTTTGACACCTTCGACTAACTATTGACCTTACTGGATAACTATAATGGACCATTTCTCACATCATATTTTTCTTTATATTTTTCTTTATATCCAAATCGACATGATAGCATCACACAGTTGCTGCAGATTTGTTGGCCATAGACTTGGCTGCTCATCCATGATGTGAATCTCCCATTCCACCACATCCCAAAGGTGCTCTGTGGTATTGAAATCTGGTGACTGTGGAGGCCATTTGAGTACAGTCTGGTTATAAAGGGATGGACATGGTCAGCAACAATACTCATGTAGACAGTAGCATTTGAATGATGCTCAGTTGATATTAAAAGGACCCAAAGTGTGCCAAGACAACATCCTCCACAACGTTTGCTACAAGGCAAGGTGGATCCATGCTTTAATGTAGTTCACGTTAAATTCTGACCCTACCATCTGATTATCACAAGGCCAATGTTTTTTCAGTCTTATATTGTCCAGTTTTGGTGAGCCCATGGATATTATACCGTCAGTTCAGTGTTCACAGATGCTCTTCTGCATATCTCAGTAGCAATTAGTGGTTATTTGAGTTACTGTTGACTTTCTATTAGCTGAAACCAGTCTGGACACAAGCCATTTTCACCCAGAGAACTGCTGCTCACTGGACATTTTCTCTTTTTCAGACCATTATCAGCAAACCCTAGAGATGGTTGTGCATGGAAATCCCAGTAGATCAGCAATTTTGAAATACTCAGACCAGTCTGTCTAGCACCAACAACCATGCCATGTTCAAAGTCACTTAAATCACCTTTCATCGCCATTCTGATGCTCAGCTTGAATTTCAGCAGGTTGAACTTCTTGATCATGTCTGCATGCCTAATTGCATGGTTTCTGGCATGTGATTGGCTGGTTAGATATATGCATTAATGAGCTACTAATGTGGCCAGTGAGTGTACAGTGTTTATCTTTACATAGACCTGGCCTACCATGGGACTAACTTGTCAAATTGTTGCAGTTTGATCATGCTGATAGGAGCAGAATTTATGCTGTTTGTGGCAAGAAACAGTACAACTCTGCTTTTGTCTGATAAATAAAAAAAAGAAACTAAATATATTTTTTCTACAGCAGTTACATACCAGTTATTGGCTGTCAGAATCTAAAAACATACTTCTTGTAGCCCATTAGACTAGAACACTGTATTATGAGATTTTGTTCATTGTTAAGATGCTATTTATACCCATTCGTAAATTCTGCTGATTTGAAACCTTGTATCACTTGGAAGATTAACGTGACCAAAGTGTTTGAAGAAGGTTTTCTTCAAAATGTATTACCATGCCTTCAGCAGTACACGATGAACACCATACAAGAAATATATTAGGATCCCCAGACACCACATTTGTCTAGCAAGGTCAAAGACAGCCTACTAGGAGGAAGGGAGAAATCCACTGCTATGCTTGAAAGGAGATTAAACCTCTCCACATTTGTTTGGGAATCAGACCTGATCCCAGTCTTTAACTCCAGCTTTAAAACATCCTTATTTACACAGGTGTTGTTAGTCCCTTTAGACTGGCATGCATGCTGCTTGTCCTTGAGGTTCCTGAGAGGTTATATTCAGCCTGGTTGGGTTGGGTGTGTTGGGCTTAGATGCCATTGTGTGCTGGATTCTGGTCTTTCATGGCCCATGGTTGTGCATAAATGGGTGCATAAAGGCAGAGCCAAGGGTTCAACATCATAGAATTTTGTGGATCTGTGTGCTGGTTTGCTGTCATCTTGTCTCTCACATATGATCACTCAGATATGATACAATCCCCAGATCAACTTCTGGCCTGGACTCCATCTGTGTGGAGTTTGCATGTTCTCCCCATGTCTGTGAGGGTTTCACTTTGATTTCCTTTCACATTCCAAAGACATGTGTTATGTCAGCTGGTGTCTCTAAAGTGTCCCAGTGTGCATGTGCCCAGCGATGGATTGGCACCAAGTCTAGACTTGGTTCCCACATGTGCTGCGGTTTAGGCCCCAGTTACCTGCGAACCTGAATTGGATTAAGTGGGTATAAGACGCTGATGATGATGATGATGATGAGTTTTAATTCTTACATATAACATCTAGACTGGGTCCTTTTTTAATCCTAGTCCTCCCAAGGTTTCTTCTTTTCTTCATTTAGGGAGTTTTTCCTTGCCAGTGTTGCCATAGGCTTGCTTAATTAGGGCTGTTGGCTTAGATATTTGTAAAGCTGCTTAGTGACAATGCTCCATTTTAAAAAGCACCATATAATTAACTTCGGCTTGACTTGACTCCCTTGATGGCATAACCAATCAGGTATGTACCAGCTTTTGGGATACCTCTGCCAAGCTATGACTGTTGGGTCCGTGAGCAAGGACCTTAACCCAGAGCTGCTTGGATTGTAAGTCTTTATCAGTTGTAAGTCGCTCTGGATAAGAACGTTGGCTAAATGGCCAAATGACCAAATGACCTCTACTCAAGGGGTTGAGTGGTTGGCATTTTTATTTGCATATCTGTTTTTTGTGAGCTTGAAACTGCAAGACCACATTATATAAATAGTCTGAGATGCCAGGTGTTGAGATTTTGTAAGCACCACTCCATTGTGGGAGAGGCTCAAATAAAGTGTTAGATATCTTTGGAGTTGCTGACCCAGATAATGTTGTTTTAGAGTGTGATAAGGCCACTCTCTGCTGCTTACCACTCACTGCTGGTTTGAGGCGGCACTAGGTGGCAAATCAGTAGACTGGTTTTAAATGCTCAAGTCTGCCAGTATGCTTCATACACAGACTTACTGGGACACAGCAGTGGAAAATAATTGCTTGGAGAATGCAAACAGTCTGTGTTATTATTGAAAAATAAATCAGAATCAGTATTCCAGTTTAGTCATGATCAGAGGCGTGATTTATCCCCAAGAGGACATGGGGAAAAAAACAGTTACCATAATACCTAAGGATGCATGTTTGGTTGCTTATTGTTCTTTCCATATCTCTACTATGAAACCTTCTTTAATTTACAAAGCAAGGGTGTGAATCAATAATTGAATGACACAAACTATGTGCCAAGTACTGAAGACAGTAGAACGACTACTTACTCTACGTGTCATTTACAGAACTGTGCAAAAGTCTCAGGCTTCTATATTTTGAACTTTTTATTCTGTTTACTCTTAATTTAAGCTTTAGTGGTAACTGCATTTTGTAGTTCTACAATTACAGATTGTCCTCCACCTATTTCTCTACATACTTTGTTAGACTACTCTGTTCTCTTATGGTCAGGACCCCCACAGGACCAGCACAGATCAGGTACTATTTGGGTGGTGGATCATTGTTTGCACTGCAGTGATACTGATACGGTGGTCATGTGTAAGTGGATAGGACACAGCAGTGCTGCTGGAGTTTATAAACACCTCAGTGTCACTGCTGGACTGAAAATGGTCTACCAGCCAAAAATGTCCAGCCACCAGCATTCCCTAGGCAGCATATTGTGAGCAATAAGGTGAACGTCTCTAACAAAGTGGGCAGTGAGTGAACAGTGTTTTAAAACTCCAGCAGCACTGCTGCGTCTGCTCCAATCGTACCAGCTCAACACACACACTAACACACCACCACCACATCAGTGTCACTGCAGTGCTGAGAATGATCCACCACCCAAATAGTACCTGATCTGTGGGGGTTCTGTGGGGGTTCTGTGGGGGTTCTGACCATTAGAGAACAGAGTAAAGGAGACTAACAAAGCATGTAGAGAAACAGACGGACTATAGGCAACCAGTAAGAACAAGGTATGGAAAGAATCAACAAGAAAATGGTGAATTATTAAATCCTTAATGGAAAGCTTAGTATTATGTAACAGCTAAGCCACAACACAAAACAATAGGAATTAAAAATAAGCTCATTATATCAGTGACAATGAGGTGAGTTAATCAGTGATGAAACATGAAAAATGGATGAGCAGTGGGTAAAAGCTATAAGAGGTAATAAATCATACTGGTTTAAACAATTGGAGTGAAATGATACAAGACATGAATTCATTTAATTCATTCATTCGTTTTCATAATCACTTAGTCCTGATGAGGGTCGCTGGAAAGCTGGAGCCTGGCTGGCAGCACAGGGTGCATGGCAGGAACCAACCCTAGACAGTCACTTGTCATTTACACAAGAATACTTTTTAGATACACCAACTGATGTAACGCATGTCTGTGGAATGTGGGAGGAAACCAGAGTACTTGTAGAAAACCCACACAGACATGGGGAAAACCAAGTCAAGTCATTATTGGTTAGAAGCTATAATGGCTGTTACGTAGATCAGATGATCAGTGACAAGCGATTTCCTAAACACTGTACATATGAAATCTACCATTCCTGCTGTCAGCCCATGCATCCAGACAAGCTCTCACTTGCACACATGTATGTGAAAAATGCAGTGTAATGCCGGAAAATGTCCCTGATGGACTGATGAGCTGGCAAATGTTAATTACAGCTCTTTTTAAATAACTCGGCCTCCAGCAATTATGTCTGTGCAAAGCTGACCACTCTGGAGTACTCTGGAATTAAATGTGAACAAGTCCTAGTCTAGGCCAGACTCTGGTTAGAGAGCCACATGTGGCTAGAAATGGCCAAAGCAAAGCTTTTATATAAAGAAGAACATTACATTTTCAGAGATGAATGAAAAGATTAGCTCTTAATAGCTAATGGATGTAAATGTGTGTTGGCGATGTGAAAATTACACAGCTCAGTTTAAGTGATGCAATTTACTGAAACATCACACAACCAGCCACATTAACCATTCTTCAGTGCTTTCCCTGTGAAAAAAAAAAAAAGGACTTATGAATCAGACATGTATCAGACCAGCACAACCTACGCTAACACACCACCACCACGCCAGGGTCACTGCAAGTAATCCACATAGTACCTGATCTGTGGGGGTCCTGTGGGGGTCCTAATCATTAGAGTAAAGGGGACAAAGTATGTAAATAAACAGATAGACTACAGTCTGTAATTGTAGAACTACAAAGTGCAGTGAAACTTAAATAAAAACTACCTATGTCTATTTTATCAGCTCTATTTTCCATATAGATTCACTTTGTAGCTCTGAAATTACAGACTGTAGTCCATCTGTTTCTCTTCAGGCTTTGTTAGTCCCCTTTACTCTCTTGTCTAATGGTCAGGACCCCACAGGACCAGCACAGATCAGGTACTAATTGGGTGGTGGATCGTTCTCAGCACGGCAGTTGTGCACCTGGGACTGACACTGATGTGATGATGGCTTGTTAGTCGGTGTTTCCCTGGTATGACTGGATCAGACACAGCAGTGCAGCTGGAGCTTGTGTCTATTAGACACACCTATGTTGCTGCCCCACTTGAAGATGTAAAGCCAGAGACAGTAATTTGTCTGTTGCTGCACAGTTTGTGTTAGTCATCCTCTAATCCTCCATCAGTGCCCACAGGACTGCTGTATGCTGTTGGCTGGACGTTTTTGTTTGGAGGGGCTGTGTGACATAGCCACATTGTAATATTTGCAATATCCATGGAACAGGTAGCTGAAAATAGCAGTATTGATTATTTAAATAAATAAATAAAAATTATTGCAGCTCACGACCCATGTCTGAGTACCACTATCCTGCATCAAGGATTTCAATGGTAAATGATCTGTGTGCTGTGGGCTGAGGCATTACAAGCACGAGGTAGGAGTACACTCAGACTGCAGAGTGCCAATCCATCACAGGGCACACCACATAATTACCAGCTCATTCACATTCACTTGTATGGGGCAATTTAGTTCAGCGATTCCACCTAATGGCAGGTATTTGGAAGGCTAAAGGAAGCCAGATTACCTGAAGAAAACCCACATTGTTGAGGAACATTCCAAACTCCAAACAGACAGTAACCAGAGGTGTGCACTTTATATACAGTATACAAATAGGGGCCAGTGTTTTCATTACAAGCCAACTATTCAGCATAACTATTTGAGTGATGCTGACTGTCATGGACTTTCCTCCACACTCACCTGACCTAAACCCCATGAAGAATTTTTGGGGGCACTTAAAGGCAGAGAAAACCAAGCATTCAGTTCAATCACAAGATGCTCTTTGGCATATTGTGAAATCATGATGGGATAACATGGATAATCAGATTCTGTACAAACTCGTGGAGTCTATGCCAGCTATAGTGCACAGGCTGTCATTGCAGAAACAGGGAGAACATTCCTTCATTCGGTGCCTAGCCGGTGACACAGGGCTCAGGGATTAATTACTGCCTCTAAAGTGCCCTTAGTGTGTGTTCTGAGTATACGATGGACTGTCATCTTGTCTAAGGCCAGACCATCGTGCACTCAAACACACACTAAGGGAACTTTAGAGACACCAGTTAATCTGGTAGCCTAGCGGGTAAGGTACTGGGCTATGGACCAGAAGATCCAGGGTTCAAATCCCACTTCTGCCAAGCTGCCACGATTGGGTCCTTGAGCAAGGCCCTTAAACTACAATTGCTTGGATTGTAAGACTGTATCAATTGTAAGTCGCCCTGGATAAGGGCGTCTGCTAAATGCTGTAAATGTAAATGTAACGCATCTCTTTGGACTGTGGGGAGAAACCGGAGCACCCGGAGTAAACCCACGTGAACACGGTGAGAACATGCAGACTCCACACAGAAAGGACCCAGACCACTCCACCTGGGATCAAACTCAAGAAGTTCTTGCTGTGAGGCAACAGTGCTACCTACCGAGCCACCTTGCCGTCCGAGGGAGAACATACCAAATACTATACTATAATAATATAATATTTATATATATAAATATATATATAGCCCCCACTCTATATATAGAGGTTAGGGTCACAAGGGACTCCAACGCCTATCCTCAGATGTGTCCAGATGTGACTCTATCATATGGCTGGCTCCTCACTCAGGTACAGTCCATTGTATGTGTTGCCTTTCCCAGCCAGAAGGCACGTTTGAGATTCCAACATGGGTCGCTGCATTGTTGGGCTGGAGAATTGTTGGGCTGGTGCGCGTGCTCATACAATTGCATCAGACACAGCAGTGCTGCTGGAGTTTTAAACCACTCTTCACTCACTGTCCACCTTATTAGAGACATTCACCTTAGTCCACCTTGTAGCTGTAAGGTTAGAGACAGCAGCTCATCTGTTGCTGCACAGTTTGTGTTAGTCATCCTCTAATCCTTCATCAGTGCTCACAGGATGCTGCCTACAGGATGCTGGTGGCTGAAGCACTGCTGTGTCTGATCCACTCATACCAGCACAACACACACTAACACACAGTGCTGAGAATGATCCACCACCCAATAGTACCTAATCTGTGGGGGTCCTGACCATTAGAGAATAGAATAAAGGGGACAAAGTATGTAGAGAAACAGATGGACTACAGTCTGTAATTGTAGAACTACAAAGTGCAGTGACCACGTCAACCTAAACAAATGCCTAAGACTTTAGCACAGTACTATATGTAGCAGATCATGATGCCAGTACCATGTGCTGATACATATAGCTTTGAACCAGCTCACTGCTTTGAAGTATTTCATCATCTGCAGTCTGTATGTAATTAATGTGAATCCACCCCACATTACTGCCATCTTGTTTGCCTATAAACATTTGATGGACATATTGAGATGCAGCATGACTTTGTTTCTGTGGTTACTGAGGTTACTGTGTAGGCACCCTGCTTTTGTTGTTGTGTCTCTGTTTCTGTCATGGCAGACCATATAATTCAGCAGGACAGCTTGGATCATTTACTGAGGAGTGATCATGATCACCATTTACATATTCACTTTATTTTTTCCCTGTCAGTGGGTGTTCGATACAGTATAATTAATTTCCACTGTGGAATGTGCAGTATTCAAAGGCTATCTGTATTTACCAAAGGCTCTTTCATCATAATAGTTAGCATGCAAATAAATCCTGTCGCGCACTGAGTAGTCACCTCAATCTAGCTGAGGTAAACCTTCTTATACACATATATGCCCAGATAGCCAAATGGTTGTGGGCATTCATGCCTGAATGAAGAATATGACAAACAATTTTAGATAACACTATCAATATACAATTATTCTAACTATAATTATAGCAATGTTCTGCTATATTAAACAATCAGCTACCATGTATCCTTCCACTTCCCCAAAAATGCCAGTAGGTGGACTGGTTACTGTAAACTGGTGTGTAACAGTGTGTAAATGCGTGATGTTGTGTAATGTATTGGCACCTGTCCAGGGGGAATTATTACCGAATGCCTACAGTTTTTGGATTGTGGACACAGTTAATGAAGATGATTGATTGAAAACCTGGGTTTAAACAACATAATGTTTACCAGTTGAAAATGACCGATATCTCTACAGTGGTGCTTGAAAGTTTGTGAACCCTTTAGATGTTTCTATATTTCTGCATAAATATGCCCTAAAACAACATCAGATTTTCACACAAGTCCTAAACGTAGATAAAGAGAACCCAGTTAAACAAATGAGACAAAAATACTATACTTGGTCATTTATTTATTGAGGAAAATGATCCAATATTACATATTGGTGAGTGGCAAAAGTATTTGAACCTCTAGGATTAGCAGTTAATTTGAAGGTGAGATTAGAGTCAGGTCTTTCAATCAATGGGATGCCAATCAGGTGTGAGGGGGCACCCTGTTTTATTTAAAGAACAGGGATCTATAATAGTTGCTCTTTCACAGCACACGTTTGTGGAAGTGTATCATGTCACGACCAAAGGAGATTTGAAAGACCTCAGAAAAAAGTGGTTGTTGATGCCATCGGCTGAAAAGGTTACAAAACCATCTTAAAGAGTTGGGACCCACCAAGTCCACAGTCAGGGACAGTTGTGAAAATGGAGGAAATTCAAAGGGACAATTTTACCCTCCCCAGGAGTGGTCGCATCAAAGGGGGATCACTCCACACGGACAAAGGGGGACATGTAAAGTTGGTGAGGTCACAAACGGGACCCCAGGGTAACTTCTAAGCAACTGAAGGCCCTCTATCACATTGGCTAATGTAATGTTCATGAGTCCACCCTCAGAAGAACACCGACAACAATTGGTTGCATGGCAGGGTTGCAAGAAGAAAGCCACCAAGCTCTCCAAAAAAGAACATTGCTGATCGTTCGGCAGTTGCTAAAGATCCACGTGGACGAGCCAGAAGGTTTATGGAAGAATGTTTTGTAGATGGATGAGGACCAACATAAACTTTTTGGTTTAAAAGAAAAGCGTTATGTTTGGAGAAAGGAAAACACTGCATTCCAGCATAAAAACCTTATCCCATCTGTGAAACATGGTGGTGGTAGAATCATGGTTTGGGCCTATTTTGCTGCATCTGGGCCAAGACCGCTTGTCATCATTGATGGAACAATGAATTCTGAATTATATTAGAGAATTCTAAAGGAAAATGTCAGGACATTTGTCCATGAACTGAATCTCAAGAGAAGGTGGGTCATGCAGCAAGACAACGACCCTAAGCACACAAGTCGTTCTACTAAAGAATGGTTAAAGAAGAATGAGGTTCATGTTTTGGAATGGCCAAGCCAAAGTCCTGACCTTAATCCAATCTAAATGTTGTGGAAGGACCTGAAGCGAGCAGTTAATGTGAGGAAACCCACCAACATCCAAGAGCTGAAGCTGTTTTATATGGAGGAATGGGCTAAAATTTCCCCAAGCCGGTGTGCAGGACTGATCAACAGTTCCAGGAAACGTTTACAAGCAGCTATTGCTGCAAGGGGGGTCACACCAGATACTGAAAGAAGAGGGTCACATAATTTTGCCACGCACTAATATGTAATATTGGTCATTGTCTCATAAATAAATGATTAAGTATAATGTTTTTGTCTCATTTGTTAACAGTGTTTTTATTGTTTTTTTATTTATAAAACCCAGCATTCAAATACTTGTGACAGCACACAAGTACACGTCTTTTCTTCCAAATTTACTCACTGTAACTTCATACAAAACTTCAACTCTTCATGAATAAAACAAACATGAACATGAACCAACTAGCCCAGTCAGGTAAGCGGTCAGAAAGCTCACTGCCCTGAAACAAATACCTGCTGTCCTGAACAAATCTTTGTATTTTAAAGTTTTATTCGCATATAAATAAGCACACATAAGCTAATACATTGAATTATGGTTATTTATTCGTACAATACATGTACATGTACATTCTGACAATATGCTTTCACTGCATTTCTTCTGTTGTAAGATTCCCATAAAACTTCAGAGATCACCAATGTAAACCTAATGATTAAAACAACTTGACTTTGGCCTTTGTTCTGCCATCACATTGTGCTTTTGCATGTTTGTGGGTTGTGCTACCTTCTCTTCATATGTAGGTAGTTATTTCTTGCCATTGTTGCCTTAGGCTTACTCATTTGAAGCTGCGAGACAATGCTCTGTTGTAAAAAAAAAAAAGCACTATGCAAAGAACTCTGACTTGGCTTGAATTGCAGCTTTAATGCTTCATTACTGTCTGCCAGACAGAAACATTTGAACCAGTGCACTCTGGGTAGTAGGGCTCTTTGATGATCTGTTTTGCTTTTGTGATGCAACAGTTGCAGTAAGTATCTCTGATGCCTGGGCGCCAATGAACCTCCAATGATCTGTCTGGCCACTTATCTGACCACAACCCTCAGTGTCTCATCGAAAGACATGGAGAGAAATGCGATATATCTACAGTGTTGCTTGAAAGTTTGGATCCAGTCCAGTGTCTCGGAGGGTACGAGGTACAGAGCGTGGTTTGATCAGAGCCTTTAGGTAAAGATGGTGCTGTTCTATTTTTGGCTTTGTAGATGAGTGTCAAGGTTTTGTATCTGATGCAGCAGCTACAGGGAGCCAGTGAAGTGAATGCAGCAGTGGGGTAACATGAGAAAACTTGTGTAGGTTGAAAACCAGACGAGCTGCTGCATTCTGAATCAGTTGCAGGGGTTTGGTTTGTATGCATTGGAAGACAGCCAGAAGGGAGCATTGCCAGTAATCTAGTTTTTGTCAACAAGAGACTGGACCAGGCACCGGGGGCTTATATGGAGAGAAGGGTCGGATGCTCCTATTGTAGACGAAGGTACCTGCATGACTGGGTCAGTTTGGAAATATGAGCAGAGAAGCTCAGCTGGTTACAAAGATAACTCCAAGTTTTTTTGCGTTCTCAGACGGTGTGAGGGAGAAGTTCAGCTGGGAGATTGGGCAAGATCTTGATAATGGGTCACATCTGCTAGGATGAAGAAGCCAGTTCGTTTTGCTGTGGTTTAGCTTCAAATGATTGACCTGACATCACGATTGAGATGCTCTCCAAACAGTAGAGAACGGTGGAGACCTGGAGGAAAGGAAAGAGAGGATAAGCTGAGAAATCATCAGCATAATGATAGCAGAAGCCATGGGACGGTTAGAATGGATGTAGAGAGAGAAAAGAAGAAATCAAGGGAGGACAGAAGAGATTAGGAAAGAGAAGAGAAGAGAAAGGGGTCGGCACGCAAGGTGAAGAACACAACAGTAAGAGGGAAGGAAAGCTGAGGCGATGAAGGAACGAGAAAAGTCCCAGCAAGAATGAGCCTTGTGCGAACTCCAGTTAAAAAGAGCGCGTGTTGCAGACACGGAGCCTCTCCTGTACCTGATAAGATTACCTCTAATGATACCTGATTTCAAAACTGGAGAGGACAGAAAGGCGAATCTTATGTCAACTGTGTTTTAAAGGCAGCCGAGACGGTCAGAAGGATCAAAACCCATGAAAGTCTGGATGTCTGGCAGGATGAAGTTTCTCAGAAACAGCCACCAGTGCAGTTTCTGTGGAGTGAGCTGCTTTGAAACCAGGCTGGTTGTGATCCTTTAGGTCATTCTGTGTGAGAAAGGTTGACAACTGGTTATACACAGCACGTTCAAGTATTTTTGAGAGGAAGGAAAGAAGTGATACTGGTCTGTAGTTGTTGATGTCTGAAACATCAAGTGTAGGTTTCTTCAAGATAGGAATGACTCTTGCACTCTTGAAGGCAGAAGGAATATGACCAGATGTCAGGGAGTTGTTGATGATGGAGGAGATGAAGGGAAGTAGGTCTTGAGCATTCATTTGTAGCACTGGTGATGTGATGGGGTCTAGCTGACATGTGGTAGGGTTGCTGGATGAGAGAAGTTGAAGTACATCATCTGTGGCAGGAGGAGAAAACTCGGTTAGGGTGTTGCATGGCTTCACATTTGCACGGGGGATAGTGGCAGGTGCAAATGACTGGCAGATCTTGTTTATCTTTTCTTCAAAGAAAGTGGCAAAGTCTTCAGCAGTTAAGGAGGATGACTGGGTTGAGGAGTGATGAGAAGACTGCATTAAAGTTTGCGTGGATCTGAAGCGGATTCTTCCAGCTTTCTTATGTAGAGAATGTAGAAAGGAGTAGGTGATAGTGTTGAAGATCTGCATCAAGCTCCATCATGTTTCACAGATGGGATAAGGTTCTTATGCTGGAATGCAGCGTTTTGCTTTCTCCAAAAATAACACTTTTCTCTTTTAAACCAAAAAGTTCTATTTTGGTCTCATCAGCCAACAAAACATCCTTCCAATAGCGTTTCTGGATCGTCCACGTGATCTTTAGCAAACTGCAAAATAAGACAGCAATGTTACTTTTTGGAGAGCAGTGGCTTTCTCCTTGCAACCCTGCCTGCACCACCATTGTTGTTCAGTGTTCTTATGATGGTGGACCATGAACATTAACATTAGCCAATGTGAGAGAGGCCTTCATTGCTTAGAAGTTACCCTGGGGTCATTTGTGGACTCACCAACTATTCACACCTTTGATCTGGAGTGTCTGACTGTGGATTGGTGGAGTTCCAAACTTTAGAGATGGTTTTGTACCTTTTTCAGCCTTGGTGAGCATCAAACGCTCTTTTTCTGCCAGGTTTTTCTCCTTTGTTCGTACCATGATATCACTTCCACAAAACATGTGCTGTGAAGAGCAGACTTGATAGATCCCTGGTCTTTACATAAACATGGTGCCCAGTCCACACTGATTGGCATCCCATTGATTGAAAACACCTGGACTCTATTTGCCCCTTCAAATTTAACTGCTAATATACGAGGGTCACATACTTTTGCCACCACTAATATGTAATATTGGAGCATTTTTCCTCAATAAATAAGACCAAGATAATTATTTGTCTCAATTTTTGTTTAACTGGGTTCTCTTTATCTAATTAGGACTTGTGTGAAAATCTGATGATGTTTAGGTCATATTTATGCAGAAACATAGAAGAAAATTCTAAAGGGTTTCACAAACTTTCAAGCCCCACTGTGTGTTTAACTGGGGTTAAAAAAGAAGAGAAACTGTAGCAAAGACTTTTCTGACGGATGACTTTTTGCTGATGACTGGGGAGAATCTTAGTGGAATGTGACAAAAATGTGTCACATGGCTACATGGAAAATATCTGGGTTTGAGTTATGAGCTGTTGACGTACCTGCTGTGACTTGACATTTCAATTTTGTAAAACATCTGTTAAACTGAAGAAGCATAACAGAAAAGTGGGCACGTTTGTCTCATTAAATTCTGAGTAGTAAAATGCTTTAAGCTCTATAGTTATACGTCATTTGTTTACACTTGAGAATATATTTGCTACAAAAGGCACACAGTCATACTTAGTATTCCTGGCCAGTTCGGTTACAGTGTGTTTTAATATGCTCCATTAGAATTCATCTTCGCAGGTGCTATCTCCTCATCAGCATGGGAAAGGCATTCTGCATCAGCTCTGAGTGGAACAGTTGAGAGCCCATGCATCTAGCAGAAAATAGGTGACCTGATTTTGAAATCAAGTGGGAAAGTTCATCCCTTACAGTGTGTGCGAAAGAAGCTCAGTTGAATCCTGTTCAGGATTTTATCTCAGAATGAAGAGTCAAATGCATCTATTTGGACTGAACCTAAACATCTAGGATTGTCAGCAATACACACAGAGACTAGGACTACCTGCTACAAAAATAATATAACTAAAACACTGCAGCTGCTCCATGGAAAATTAAGAACCCTTGTACAGACTAAAGCCCACTACATGGTCAAAAGTATGTGAACACAAACATGACATCCTTACTTTTCATTTCATTACAAAGCCAGTAATGTACTGAGTATAGAGTTTGCCACAACTCTCCTGCTATAACACATCATCTGTTATACTGTCAAGGTTTTCCATTAGATTTTGAAACATGTTTGTGTCTATTCACATCAACTCAGTTCACATTAAGTCCTGGATTTCAAGCATCGTTTAAATTCATCCCATGTGTATCGGATAGAGATATGGTCAAGGAATAGGCATGTCTAGCCCCTACTTAGGCGTCACAAATGACACTTTTACATCACAAATGACATAATCCTAGTGATGACTTTGTGGCTCACAGGCTCAGCATTAATATAAGCTTTCTCAGATTTGTTGATGCCTTTCCAGTCAGTGTTTCTCGAACCCAAAAAAAGTCAGATGTTCTTCCTTCACATTTGTGGGAATAACAATCCAAATGGTACAGTTTTGTTGGTAAGGGTGGGCTGGTGTCATTGGGTGCTCAGCACCCATAAAACTTCCTCATCAAAATCCAATTACGGTTGTGTGCTGTTTAACGTCCATCCAAGAAATGACCTTTCACTTTAATGGCCGAGGTCTTAAGATTTGTAATAGGAAATGAAACTGTTTTATATACATTTATATACTCATGTCTGGATAACACCTCCCGACAGAAAAGAGAATAGCAGTCTTAAAAGAAAAACAAAACATGGTATCACTCCACTGTCTTTTTCATTTTTGGTAAGTGTGTCAAGATTTATAAAAGATACAAAGATAAGAAAATTGTACAGTACTGTATTCAGTGTTTTCATATTGTGTTTTAATTCATACCAACCTTATTGGTTAAAATAAAATATGGTGTAAAATATCTCAGTTACTTGTGACTATGCTAACAGCTAGCAGCATCCATTTCGGTCAAAATCCTGTTTCACAGAAAATAAGGTGGACATTAAAAACGGCAAATACCTGATTTTATTTTTGGGGACCTTGCTATGTGCAGGAAGAGAAAACAATACTAATGTACGCTAACCATAAACAAAGTGCTTACTTTTCATTATTATACAGTTTACAGTGGTGCTTGAAAAGTTTGCGAACCCTTTAGATGTTTCTATTTTTTCTTCAGAAATATGACCTAAAACATCATCAGATTTTCCACAACAAGTTCTACAAGTAGATACAGTTCTTGCTGTGGACCCCCTGTGCACAATAACTGCCAGCTAAACGTTTTTTCCGTAGAGTGTTGATCAGTCCTGCACACCGGTTGGAGGACATTTAGCCCCATTCCTACGTACAGAAAACAGCTTCAGTTCTGGGATTCGTTGGTGGGTTTCCTCACATTAGCTGCTCGCTTCAGGTCCTTCCACAACATTTCCATTGGATTAAGGTCAGGACTTTGACTTGGCCATTCCAAAACATGAACTTTATTCTTCTGTAACCATTCTTTGGTAGAACGGCTTGTGTGCTTAGGGTCGGTGTCTTGCTGCATGACCCACCTTCTCTTGAGATTCAGTTCATGGACAGATGTCCTGCCATTTTCCTTTAGAATTCTCTGATATCATTCAGAATTCATTGTTCCATCAGTGATGGCAAGCCGTCCTGGCCCAGATGCAGCACTACAGGCCCAAACCATGATCCTACCACCACCATGTTTCACAGATGGGATAAGGGTCTTAAAGTGTTTTCCTTTCTCCAAACATAACGTTTTTCTTTTAAACCAAAAAGTGCTCCAGAGTTCATTGACCAGGACTTCTTGGAAATGTGACGGTGCCATATAGAGAGTCACATATTCAGCACATTCCAGGATACCTCCAGCCATTGCCTGACTGTCTATGGAAATGGCACAGCTGCATGTTTAATTTTTGCCCCTATTAGCATTGGGTGTGGCTAAAAGCCAAACTCACTCTTCAGAAAAGATGTCCATGTATTGTATCATTGTGAAAAATACACAAGCTTTTACGTAAGAGTTTTGTTGTATTATAGAAGAGCTGCTGCTCACTTTGGTGCTGTATCGGTCTAACAGAATGGGGTTATATTATTTATAATCATGCTCTTTCTTGACACATTTAATTTACTGTACTCCTCTCTAGCAACTAAATCTGCTATTAGTAGAACATTAGGCAGCTCATGCGGTTACAAAGCAGCAGGTCAGAACCTTATTCAGTTCCAACCTTCACCTAATTCTGTATTAGTTTTCTGCCTGTTTTGCTTCTGAATTATGTTAAATGATCCATCTCTTACACAATTGCTTAATAATCTGCAGGAAACTATGGGGAAAGTGGAATGGAGGCGTTTAAAGAAATGGCAGCCAAGGAGGGCATCTGCATTGCGCATTCCGATAAGATCTACAGCAACGCTGGTGATCAGAGCTTTGACCGGCTCCTGGAAAAACTGCGTAGCCACCTGCCGAAAGCCCGCGTGGTGGCATGTTTCTGTGAGGGCATGACTGTGCGTGGCATCCTCAAGGCCATGAGACGACGCCAGCTAGTGGGCGAGTTCCTTCTGGTTGGCAGGTACCTTCATAAATCATCTGCAACACACTGCACTTAATTTTCTGCTATAGAACATGATTAGGCAAAGGTAACTCATCTTTTAGTCTCAGTCTGCTTCTGAAATGTTTGTGAAAATACTTTTCAAAATGACTTACTGCCTTTTCTCATCCAGCAGCAACCCTGGACTGCTTATCATGAGCTGCATTATCATCGTCACCATCATCATCATCATCAGTTTTGTCTCTTTATTTGCTTTCAAGGACATGCTGATATGTACAGCCAGTACTGAAAGCCTTCAAGGATTGTTGTGGACTATTTTATGTAATCCATTCTTTTGACTGTTCTGCCAAATGTGTCATGTTCACTACAAAGTATGGTTTTGTTCTGAGTTCATTATGTCTGTCCTACTCTTTGTGTCTTTTTCCTCCTTCTTTTTAAACGCACTATTTTTTTTCGGCGCTCATTCAACCGATTTTCATGTTCAAGTAACCATTTTACATCCTAAATCTTGACATCTTGTCAATACTGAAAAATATTTAGGTAGCCCTATTTCAGTTCAATTAACTGAAATATTATTTACTTTAAATTGATGCAACATACTCAGTGACACCAGGCACAATCCCAGATGCATAGTGATGTCTTTAACCTACTGAGAACTAAAAGAAAAAAAACAACAACACTCAACCCACTGACCCTGTGACCTGCACTCACCGATCACTTTATTAGGTACACCTCCTTGTTTCTACACTCACTATCCATAGTATCAGTTCCACTTACCATACAGAAACACTTTGTAGTTCTACAGTTACAGACTGTAATCTCTAATCTTTTTCTGTCCGTGATTTGGTATTCTCCTGATCTCGGGCTTGGCTCTAGCGGTCTAGCAGTGGTGTATTAGTGTGTGTTGTGCTGGTATCGGTGGATCAGACACAGCAGTGCTGCAGGAGTTTTTAACACCTCAGAGTCACTGCTGGACTGAAAAATATCGACCAACCAAAACCAGCCACCAGCATCCTGTAGGCAGTGTCCTGTAAGCACTGATGACGGATTAGAGGATGACTAACACAAACTGATGAGCTACTGTCTCTGACTTTACATCTACAAGGTGGAGCGATATGGCAGATGTGTGTAATAGACTGCACAGTGAGTGAACACAGGGATCCACTCATACCTGCACAACACACACTAACACAACACCACGACATAAGTATCGCTGCAGTGATGATAGTAATCCAACAGCCAAATAGTACCTGATCTGTGGGGTCCTGACTATTAGAGAACAGAATAATGGGGACAAGCAAAGTATGTAGAGAAACAGATGGACTACAAACAAAGTGCTACAAATTGGAAATGATAAAATACACAGTGAGTGTAAAAACAAGGAGGTTAGATAAGAGTGTATTTATGTAGTAATTTCAGTTCTGTTATAATTTACTTTAGATGCAACATACTGAATGTGAACCAAACACAATCCCAGATGCACGGTGCTGTCTGTAACCTAGAACTGAGAGCAAAAGAAAAATAAAACACTCAAAACACTCAACCCACTAACCCTGTAACCTATATGGCAACTGAATAGAATCTGAGATCCATTTTACACCTGTTGCATAAGGATTATTTCTACATAACAGTGTTTGTGTAAACACACCCAACATGCATCTAAAATATTCAAATCTCATTGATCAAACTTCCAAACATGGTTTCATATCATTGTAGCCAGGTTATACAGGCTGAAGTATGCCACTCTCTAAGCTGCCAGCCTAACTCAGCCAAGCAAACAGCTCCTCCTGCCATAGCATATCATCCTATTACCAGCATACAATCCATAGGTCTCATCAGGATCTGATTATTAAAAGAACTCGATTGAATGTTTAGATAAAGCACTTTATTGTCCACATGCTTTTCATAACTCAACTTGAGACTGCATTCGGCATACAAAATATATAAATATAAACATTTTAATCTAGATTTATTCATAACTGAAGAAATGAACTAATTGTCATGTTCACGGCTTTGAGATGATGAGCTTTGTGACATTATCCTGATGGTACAAGCCTTCAGAAGATCGTACATTGTGGTCATAAAGGGATGGACATGGTCAGCAAACAATACCCAGATTGGCTGTGCCATTTAAATAATACTCAACTGGTATAAGGGGCTCAAAGTGTGGCAAGAAAATATACCCCACACCATTACACCACCAACACCAGTCTGAACCGATGATACAAGGCGAGATGGATCCATGCTTTCAAGTTTCTGATGCCAAATTCTGACTCTACCATCAGATTGTAGCCTCAGTTTCCTGTTCTTAGCTGACAGGAGTGGCACCCTGTTGCTGTAGCCCATCTGCTTCAAGGTTCAATGTGTTGTGCATTCAGAGATGCTCTTCTGCATTCCTTGGTTGTAACGAGTGGTTATTTGAGTTACTGTTCCCTTTCTATCAGTTTGAAGCACTGGATATGTTCTCTATTTTTCTGACCATTCTCTGCAATCCCTATAAATGGCTGTGTGTGTAAATCTGAGGAGATCATCTAGTACCAACAACCATACCACGTTCAAAGTGACTTAAATCACATGTCTTTACCAATCTGATGCTCATTTTCAATGTCAGCCATGTCTACATGCCTAAGTGCATTGAGTCGCTGTCATGTGATTGGTTGATTAGATATTTGCATTAATGGGCAGTTGAACAGATGTACCTAATGAAGTGGTCACTGTATTTGAATGCTTGCTGAACATGGTCCACTATGCACATAAAAAGCTGAACTCTTACAGGTGACACTTTATCACCACAAGCCTTGCCAGACTACTTAATGCCGATGGGCATATTTTACATTTTATTTGAACTATGACTCCATGACTTATTAGTTTACATAAATTAGTTTCGCTCTTAGATTTATCATCTACGCCGCCCAAGGAGGTTGGGTCCCTTTTTGAGTCTTGGTCCTCCCAAGGTTTCTTCCTCATAACACTCAGGGAGTTTTTCCTTGCCATTGTCGCCCTAGGCTTGCTCAATTTGGGATTGGACGTAGTTATTAGGAGATAATCTAAAAGTGTAAAGTTGCTTTGAGACAATGCTCCATTGTAAAAAGCGCTATATAAATAAACCTGACTTGACTTGACAGATGGAAACAGAGATTTTATACCATTGCTTTTAATTAATAATTAATGATTTCATTAACAATATAGTGAAGTAGAGCACAGCAGTGTAGATCACACCAGGGATGGAGGGAGAGATCGTTCTTAAGCATTTCCCTTTCCTTTGTGGCATTCCAGTTTTCCAGGATAAGTGATTTACAGCACAATCACCTGTACATTAAAAAGAGCCTGCCACTGTTTACCACTGGACATTGCAACATGCAATTATTAGGTTATTTGCTAGCATACTGTGACTACAGGCTTTTTCAGATTTATTCTTGCTTCCTCCTCAAGAGATGTCATATTTGTGTGGGAGTTGAGAAATATGCATCTCACCAATGCCACTGGGATCTTTTGGCTCTCCGTGTGTCAGAGGGAAATGGGAGTGTGGTTCCTTTGATCTCTGGCATGCCGTAATGCCATTAAGCCTCTCATCTACATAAGAATATGCAGGTGTCGGTGGGTGCAGGGCAAAATAGAAGATTTTTCATGCCCATGTTACTAAGTGAGCTGGCAAAACCTTGGAAATTTGCCTGCAAATTACTTTCTGGTAACACAACAACTGCTTTATACAGGGTCATTTCTTCAAAGGTGGTTTTACCATGATGGCAATAACGTTTTTGTATGTAGTTTTGTCATGAATGCCATTGATACATTGATGTGGCAGCAGTGGCATCAATGCTGCAGTTCTGGAGGCCAACTGGTAAGACTGTGGGTACTGGAGGTACTGGACTATGGACCAGAAGGTCCAGGGTTCAACTCTAACCTCTGCCAAGCTTCCACTGCTGGGTCCTTGAGCAAGGCCCTTAACTCACAACTGCTTGGATTGTAAGACTGTATCAGTTGTAAGTCGCTCTGGATAAGAGCATCTGCTAAATTATATAAATGTAACAGCCAGCTATTGGAAGCAACGTTTTCTGAGGGTCTGGGTTCAAATGCCGTATGGGGCTTGCAACCTGAAGGTAGGGTGGTCTGTCCAGGATGTGCCTCTGCCTGTGCCCTGTAAGATTAGGCTCAGAATAAGCAGCGGTAAAACAGGATTCGTTACTTTGTCGTATCAAATGCTTTTTCATGAAGGACACTTTTACACGAGAACCACTGTATGTAAAAAATGGCCAAATGTTGTTTATTTATCCAGCGTGTGAATTTTTAAAGAGTGTCTATTTCAGAAATTGGTGTCATGGGTGTTACGCTAAGCCTCTGGGCTATACAGACGGCCTAGTTTGAAATAGCAAAGCTGCCATGCTTGTGGAGGTGTGTGTGTGTGCAAGTGCAAGTGTGTGATGGGGGCTCCAGGCAAATGCTTCACAGCCACTTTTTTTTCTGTGACTGCTAAAAGGAATTCGGGCATCTGAGATTGTGTCCTCATTTCTCCCAGCTTGTTAGGATTTTAAATTAAGTGAACGCTGTTAAAATTGGATATAGTGTTCCTGTTGGAGGAAACAAGTCTATACTGACATACCCGGTGCTTCAAGTCCCTGTTTTCCAGGAAAAGTATAGACAAGTGTATGCTGGATCATATTCCACTGCCAGCAAATGTGCATTACCTTACTTTACAGTTACAGCATTTAGCAGACAGCCTTATTCAAGATGAGCTGTAGAATGTTGTGCTCAGACAATGGCAGCTTGGCAATGCTTCCATGTGCAGTTCAGCCACCACTGTCCTAAAGTCTATTTTATTACACTTTATTTACATAGTGCTCAGCCACTGTATTCAGTGCCCGGATAAAATGGGAGTGGTGCACCAAACAGGGCATCCAGTGTAGAACCTCAGCTAGGTCCAATATGCAGATCAGATCTTCTGTGTCAACCCCTAACCGGAGCAGTTATATAAAGCAGATGAAGATTACATTTTTATTTATTTATGGTGTGGTCTGATGTTACGGTTTCAAGTGTGGATTTTGGCCCACTCGGTTTTCTTATAGAGTATGGTTTGATAGTTTTTGTCTGAAGGCAGATTTAGATATTTATTGTTATTATTTTATAGATGATTGTTATTATGTTTACACATTTAATTCTGATTAAGTTTGAGAGAAGAAATTTGCTTCCAAATCTTACATTGCGGTAATTGACTAAGACTATAATATAATATTACTTAATAATAATTTTAGGCTATATATTATATTTTACAAAATATAGGATGAAATATAGTATGTATTAATAGATCATGTTTAATGAATGACAATAAATGTGAAATGAGTTACAAACTAATTAAATTTTTTTTTCCATTTCTTCTTTTTATCTTGTTTGATGGAAAAAATTATAATCTGGTTTTGGTCTCGTCTTGCTCTCGGCCACTCCCAGGACTCGACTACTAAAAGTGCTGGTCTTCACTCGGACTCGGCTGTAGCTGAGATGCCCTTATCCAGTCTGACTGAAAGTTGAAGGCTAAGAGTGTTGCCCAAGCTCTGGGATTTGGTCCAAGTCATCCAGAGACTTGGCCACTGAGAAAACACTTACTCCATTAGCTTCTGCATTAATAGTATTCATTCATAATCTTTCTTCATACCAATATATAAACATCTTGTAGTCTCAATATAATTGATTGAAATGTGAAAACAGAACCAGTTTATAAACTGTTTTCTCAGCATTTCAGTACGCTGAAGGTGTCAGTGTGCTGCACAGGTTTGTTAACTACAGTTCGCCTTAGCTGAACTAATGGTTTCCTGTTTAGCGCTCAGGAAAATTATGCTCATAATTAGCTAGAATGAGTGCAGCAGGATTAATTTGACAGTTTCAGCTCTAGTTCCAGCAACAATGGCAAAACAAAAAACTTGACAACATCCACCCTTCAGCTCCCAGTGTATTTCTATAAAAACTTTTACAACTGAATGAATTTCAGTCATTCACTAATGAGCAGTTTACTTCTTCTGCCATGTTTTGAGCCATCTGTCTACAGTGAAGCAGGAAGGAATTGTTCTATTTTAGTACATACTACGTAGCATGATCAGTCATACGATCAAAGATATGGGCTATGCTTTGATTTTAACAAAGGATCCTTCAGAATAAAGTCAGATGACTTACAGTAGATATGTTTGGATCCTCAAATATATTTGACTAGTAATGTGAACCCATGTAAGTCCATGTTTAGTTAATGGTACTGAACACAGAATACTCACCTGGCCTGACATTTGAATCACTCTCTCCTTTTCTCTAAGGAACCATAAAAGAACTGAAAAAGAACTATAGGTTTTAGAATGCTGTAATGGATTAGTTCCTGTGCAGAGTCTTTCCATAACAGAATCAGCAGCAGTCGGGAGTTATGAAGGAGGCTGACCCAACAGGGTCACTGTGTGGGCTTTTACAGCACTCTCTAGCTAACTGTTCTGCAATGTATCGAGCTCCCTACTAACACTGCCCTCAATGCTTTCTCTCCTATCACTTCTGGCTCCAAAGAAGAGTTATGAAAGCCTCTCCTTCCCAACCAAGGGAACAGAAACGATACAAAGACCTCCCACGCTCTGAGTTGTGTAACCAGAGCTACTCAAAAGTGTTTTAACACTACATACTTTTGCGTATGTTTGACAGGAAGAGAGAGAGAAGCTGTATCAGCCCTATTGCTATAGTACAGGTGCAGTCATTAATGTACACATGGAAATGTTAGAGCTTCAATGCATAAACAGTGGGTGCCAAAATTCTGAATCCATTAATAAAAATGAGTGCTTGAATCTTTGTGGAGAAGGATTCATACTGAAGCAGGACCCAAAACACATCTCAAGGCTTTGCAACAATTATTTGAAGACGAGAGATGAGCAGGGTGTCACAACTGAGCATTTATGGGGGAACTTGAAGACAAAATGGGGAACATGCCAAATACTAATATATTTGGAAATGTATGTAATTTTATTTTCAAAGATGCAAATTTTCACTCAAATTGCAATGCCAACAGAAGCATTTTCACTAGTGGAATACCCAGACCTCTGTACCTGGGGATCAAACCCAAGACCTTCTTGCTGTGAGGCGACGCTGCTACCCACCAAGCCACCATGCCACCCGACACAAAAATGTAAAGCAAGAAACTCAGAGTCTTCTTATAAGCAGTCCAAAGCCTTAACAACTGTTCTGCTAGTGTTTGAGACACTGTGTGTTAAGAGAGCACTTCCACTTCCATTAACATCCGCCTTACAGCCACAACTATGGTCCTTGCTTCTGATTTGTATCTCTTTCTGCAGTGATGGCTGGGCTGACCGCTATGATGTGACAGATGGCTACCAGAGAGAGGCAGCTGGTGGCATCACCATCAAATTGCAGTCTGCTTATGTCACTTGGTTTGATGACTACTACCTGAACCTGCAGCCGGACACAAACTATCGTAACCCGTGGTTCCCTGAATTCTGGCAGCATCGCTTCCAATGTCGGCTCAAGGGCCAGCCACAGGAGAACACCAAATACAACCGCACATGCACCAGTGAGTAAAGAGAATGGGCTTTTAGTCTTTGGTATGTTTAATTCCATTCCATAAAAATATACGTCTCATTAGTCGTAGCATGTGAGCTGTCAAAAATGAAAAATAAACAAACTACAATTTAACAATTAGTGAACAAATACATAAGTATAGCATGCCTCTGTCTGTAAGTCACCTGTCTGTCTATCCCACCATGTTCTGTGCAGTTAAGCAGCCATTTTAAAGAATAACTGAAGTAACTGAATCTCTAACGTTTCTCTAATCAGAAAAAGAGTCTCTACGGCTCCACTACGCTCAGGACACTAAGATGGGATTTGTCATCAACGCCATCTACAGTATGGCCTATGGTTTGCATGTCATGCAGAAATCCCTGTGTCCCAGCTATATGGGTCTATGCGATGCCATGAAACCAATCGATGGAGGCAAGCTTCTGGAATTCCTTATGAGGACCAATTTTACTGGGGTTTCAGGAGAATTGGTGCTCTTTGATGAGAATGGGGATTCTCCCGGGAGGTAGGAATGAAATATATTCCTCTGGTTTATACACTCACTGGCTACTTTATTAGGTACACCTTGCAAGTACCGGGTTGGACCCACCTTCACCTTCAGAACCTTAATTCTTCATGGCACAGATTTAACAAGGTACTGGAAACGTCTCAGAGGTTTTGGTCCATACTTACATGATAGCATCACACAGCTGCTGCAGATTTGTCGGCTGCACACTGACTCTCCTGTTCCACCATGCTTAGTTGGTATTTAGGGGGTGCCAAGAAAATCTTCTCTGTTGTCCGATTTTGGTGGGCCTGTGTGAATAGTAGATTAAGGTGGTTCAGTGGCACCTGGTGTGGTGTGGTGTGCTGCAGTAGCCCATCTGCTTCAAGGTTTGATGTGTTCATTCAGAGATGCTCGTCTGCATACTTCAGTTGTAATGAGTGGTTATTTGAGTTGTTTGACTTGCCTTTCTATCAGCCCGAACCAGTCTGTTCGTTCTCCTCAAAAAGGCATTTTTTCCCAGAGAACTGCTGCTCACTGGATATTTTCTCTTTTTACCTTTTCGCCTTTTCACACCGAGTCCAATTTTTATGCAAGAAAATGTGATTTTTAAATGTAGTGGAAGCTTCACACCATGTCCGATGCGTTTTTTGTCTAAACACTCATATATATATATATATATATATATATATAAAATGATATAATGTAAATATAATGAGTTGCTGGCATGTGATTGGCTGGTTATATATTGGCATTAACTAGCAATTGAACAGGTGTACCTAATAAAGTGACCAGTGAGGGTATCGTTCAAATCGAGATGTATCTATATGTCTTGATCTCGGGACTGTGGTAGCCTAGCGGGTAAGGTTCTGGACGATGGATCAGAAGGTCCAGGGTTCAAATCCCACCTCTGCCAAGCTGCCACTGTTGGGTCCTTGAGCAAGGCCCTTAACCCACAATTGCTTGGATTGTAAGACTGTATCAGTTGTAAGTCGCTCTGGATAAGGGCGTCTGCTAAATGCTGTAAATGTAAATGTAAATGATCACCAAAATGAGATTTACAGACTTATCCATGTGCAGGTATAATTGCCTCCACTCTACTAGTGTGTCTTTGTGTGTCTGTGTTTACAGATATGAAATCATGAACTTTAAGCAGATGAGTGAAGAAGATTACAGCTACATTCATGTTGGAAGCTGGGACAACACAGGGCTAAAGATGGATGATGAGGAGATCTGGACCAACAGTAGCACCATCATGCGGTCTGTATGCAGTGAGCCCTGTGAGAAAGCTCAGATTAAGGTAAGTATTAAAGTCAACATGACATGTTTTAGATAACATAAATCCTTGTGAAAATGACATATCATAAAGCCAATAAATCTACAGGGAGACAAATGTTGATTTTACAAGACATCGAGGATTTTTCAAATTGCTTTAGTTTAGAATAATTTTGTCCACATACAATTTTCCCATAACCTCACAGCATGACTCTACTGTGAAAGCCATAATGCTGAGCTTCTGTCTCTTTCCTAGGTGATCCGAAAAGGTGAAGTTAGTTGCTGCTGGACCTGCACACCCTGCAAAGAGAATGAGTATGTGTTTGATGAGTACACCTGTCGGGCCTGTGAGCTAGGATCCTGGCCTAAAGATGACCTTACAGGTGAGTCCAGGTCTAAAATTTTATCTGAGCATCTTAAAAATGACATAGTCCTTATAATACATTAGTATACACTCACTGATCGCTTTATTAGGTACACCTCCTTGTTTTTACACTCGTGTCCATTTTATCAGTTCCACTTACCATATAGATGTACTTTGTAGTTCTACAATTACAGAATCAGCAGTGAGACTGATGTGGTGGTGGTGGTGGTGTGTTAGTATGTGTTGCTCTGATATGAGTGGATCAGATTCTTAACCCCCTACTCTTTTCAGTCAGTGTCACTGCTGGATTGCAAAATAGTCCACAACTCAAAAATGTCCAGCCATCAGCATCCTGTGAGCACTGATGAAGGATGACTAACACAAACTGTGCTACAACAGATGAGCTACTGTCTCTGGCTCTACATATACAAAGTGGGGCAATAGAATAGATGTGTCTAACAGAGTGCACAGTGAGTGACCACAGTGTTTGAAAACTCCAGCAGCACTGCTGTGTCTGATCCAGTCATACCATCACACCTCACACTAACACACCACCACCATGCCAGTGTCACTGCAGTGCTGAGAATGGTCCACCACCTAAATAGTACCTGATCTGTGCTGGTTGTGTGGTGGTCCTGACTATTAGACCATATACAAAGTATGTAGAGAAACAGATGGACTACAGTCTTTAACTGCAGAACTACAAAGTACAGTGACCACTAAAACTTACATAAAGAAAAAGCAGACAATAAATTGGAAAATATAGATTGCCTAACACTTGCACAGTACTATATATCAAGTACATTGGGGCAAAAAAGTATTTAGTCAGCCACTGATTGTGCAAGTTATGTGAGTTATATGAACCGTTTCATGAACGCTGCTGAGCAGAGATGTTCACATGTTTCAAGGAAGTTTATGGAGTTAAAAGACAGATTTTATGTCCTCTAATAATTTATTATTATTAATTTAAATTTCTTGGCCATGTAAGTGAACAGATGAAGATTGGCTGCATGTTAAATGGCACATACCTGTATTATTATTGTACTAACTGATAACTGCTATAAAGGCATGGCAAAAGAGGATGTCAAGAAAATTTAGGTCAAAGAGAGAGTATAAAGAATTTGCATAAACTGGCAGTACATTACTTCAACATTTAGTATTAGAGACTGAAACATATTTGCTCTGCCAAACATGATTGACTTGCATTGGCCACATACAGTAACAGGAGGATGGTCATTTCAGACGGCAGTTTCGGAGTCAGAAGTGGGAGTGCTAATGAAGGATCATTCATTCCCTTTCATATAATATACAGACCATGCCCCTGGGATCAGCATTCAGACAGGCTGCGATATAAGTCTCGTGGATCTGGGGCGACTCATCACAGACCTACTTCCCGTTCAAAGCTGAGACCTCATCAAACAACTGGAAGAAACAAAAGATATTTGGACTTGAGAGGGTTTTAGGGTTAGAACAATTCAGAATCACTGTCCAGACATGTTAAACCAATCTTATGATGTGAAATAATGTATTAGGGGCAACTGTTCTGTCTGCTATATCTCTGTCTGGAAGGTAGCCTTTATTATACTGGTCATATATTCGGCAACAAATGTATTGCAGTGCCTTTGGAAAGAGATGAAAAATAACTGTTGAGAGATTGTGTTAAAGCCTACCTTAATGATTTTGCTTCCATACAAAATGCTGAGACATACAACTGTTACTACATTTTCCCAGAGATGCCATGTGATTAAAATCCCATGACTATGGATACAGTATCACACGGAAGAAGGCTGAAACAGAAAGCACCCCAGGGATAGTGCAAAAAGTTAATGAAATTGATCGTTAAGCATAAATTGAAGATTAGGAATACTATATAAAACATAAACACTGAGGTGGTTACATTTGGGTTCTGTTTTTGTTTTGTGTGTTGATTTTTTGCACTTGCATCAAATGTGCAGTGACACATTTTGGGGAGTTTGGAACAAATATAATTCCTTTAAATTGGGAAATGACATTACAAAGTGCCACACACAGTACAGCTGTATAAACCTGTTGCCTAACAGCACTGGTTAGGAACGGATAGGAAAGTGAATGAATGAATGAATGAAGTCAGAAGATTCAACCTACAAAATAAAAGACATAAACTTGGGACTTCACTATCAAAGTCAGATCTTCACCTCACAGGTCTATAGAAGTGTGTCAGGCCTCAGTCAGTTGAGATCCCTGAGGATCTCAGAAAAAGAATTATTGATGCTTCCCTGGCTTGGAAACAATACTCTAAAGAATATAAAGAGTTTGGTCTCCACCGGTCCACTGTGAGGCAGATGATATACAGTACAAATAGAGGAAATTCAGCACCACTGTTACTGTCCCAAGGAGGGTGTGATCCAGCAAAAATCACTCCAAGGCACGATAAATAATAATAAACGAAGTCATAAAGAACCCCAGGGTAACATCTAAGGACCTACAGGCCTCTCTTGCATGGAATAATGCCAGTATTCCTGAGTTCAACATCAAGCAAACACTGAACAAGAACATCGTGCATGACAGGAAAGCCAGTAGGAAAGAACACTGCTGCTGCTTGGCTGAAGTTTGTTCAAGACCACATGGATAAGTCAGAAGCCTACTGAAGAAATGTTCTGTGGGCAGATGAATCTAAGTTGGAATGTTCTTTTTTTGGAAATGTTTGGCAAAAAGCAGATGCTACTTTTCAGCGTAAGTATGTCATCCCAATCTTGAAGTACAGTATATATAGGAATTAAGTTAGTTTATTGATAAGTTTAAAGTAATAGTTTAAATAAACACTGAGTAGCATCATTAAGGGGGAGGAGAGGCCAACTGCTCGAACCCAAAAGATCCAGTAACTCAACCAAAGCAAACTCCTATCAAGCCACAGAAACGAAATGTGATTGTAAGGGCAAGGCTTATATCAAGAAAACTGTTTTATGATCCTGAAAATCTATATTTAATGGATTTGCCATACTTACTACACAAAAACTGTATAGTTACACTTATTCTGCCATTTAACAAACAATGAGGTTCAAGTTATGCACGGTCATTGCTCCCTTATTATCTCCTGAGTGACAGTTAGTCAAGATTTGGTTTTGGATAGAATCTCTCCCATTTCTAGCATCTTACTCTTAGCATTAACACCTTAAATATCTCCAGTATTTGTAGCTGCTTGTGCATTGGAAAGTCTCTTATCCCGACTTGGAGCTGTTCCGTTTGCGCTCACAGTTCTTCCATTTCCTCTTCCATGACTAATCACCAGAATGCTGGGTGAGACTGCTAACAGCTGGTAACAATAACAGAAGAGTTATTTATTTTTTATGAATTAATATTTTATTAATTTCTACTTTAATTCCTCAAACAAACTCCAATGCTGGCATCTTGTTGGTGCTTGTATTTGAACTAGCAACCTTACGATTAGTTTTCCAGAGCCTTATTCTCTGAGCCACCACAGTAAAATGATCAAATACAAATAAAAAGCTGTTTAGTAGAGGCAGCCTCAAATTTATGAATTTATTCATAACCATTATC
Source organism: Ancistrus triradiatus (assembly GCA_025084515.1). Taxonomy (NCBI): domain Eukaryota; kingdom Metazoa; phylum Chordata; class Actinopteri; order Siluriformes; family Loricariidae; genus Ancistrus; species Ancistrus triradiatus. Next base: position 37,310 of record JAJAGP010002440.1, on the reverse strand, counting down.
ATTCTAGGTTCTGCCACTACCAGTGTATACAGCATCAACAGCACAGGGATTTTGAACTAGACAAAGTGTTGTTAAATGTTGTACTACACAAACAGGTTCTTAAAACTAAATGCCACCTACATATAAAACAGGCAGTTTGGAAGACTTTTTTTTTTTATATAATCAGAAATATAAATTCCTAATGTTTGCTAGGTGCCACCGGGAACCAGTTTCTATATTAAATTTCAAGCAACAACACTCAGGATGTATTTGGTGTAAGAAGGCTATACAGCAGGGGTGTTTCTAGACTACTTTTTGTACTGGGGTACACACAGAAATTGGAGGGGCACACCTGTACCCCTTTAAACACTAAATAAATGAAGTGATTTTACACTAAAACACTAAATGGGTGTTACTCTGCCACAGACTAGAAATGAACTAAAGTATTTTTATTAACTGCATTAATTATGTTATGCTAATGTAACTGATTCCTTTGCTAGCTTAATAAATGCCTTTGCTTTAGTGGTCTATTATGTATTTTTGGTAGGTTATATGATTAAACGTGGCTAAGACAAAACATCTAGCTGTGAACTATCACTACCTTGCCTGCAGTTTTGCTGAGTTTCTTTTAAATATTTGCGGATGTCCATTACTTCACGGACTTAAAAAAAAAAACTGAAAGCATTAGCCTCTCAAGCTTTTGGAAGATGCTCGGGTGTTATGGCAAATGTAGTGCCTGTAGTGAAGTTGTGTGTCCTGTAATTCTGCTCAGCAGTCCAGGATGAAATAGATTTTTTACCACCATCATTTAAGTGGGGCACAGCAACATTTTACCGGGGCACATGCCCCAGTAAAGTGGGTCTGATGATGCCCCTGGTATGCAGTACATACCAGGAGATTGCCTCTACCAAGATGCACTGGCCAATGATCCAGAACAATCATCCAAAACCACACAAAAAGGATTCAGTGACCACTAAATCAGTCTTGTCATGGCCACCCCAATCATTTAACCTACACCCCATTAAAGACCTGTGAGCTGAGCTGAAAAGGACATCTAAAGCTGGACTGTGGGTGGATACCGGAGTATCCAGAGAAAATCCACAGGAAGAACATGCCAACTCCACACAGGTGGCACCCAGGGTTGGGATCGAACCAGGGATCTCAGAGCTGTGAGGTCACAATGCTAAACACTGCACCACCGTGCCACCCCGTCATAAGGCATACTACACTGAAATCTATTGTTTTTTTGTTTTTTTTTCAGAAATGACACCAGCTTGGCTAATGCAGTTCCGTACAGACAAACACAGCACTATTGTTATTCTTGGAATTCCCTCCCAGTGGTACTCCAATAACACCATAACCTCCATAACCACACAAGGCCTTTTTTCAGCCTCTTACAACCGCAGATTCTCAGCCTTATTAATGCAAATCCAGTGTCATCACTTTTATATGTCCTTGCAAACGATGCATACTAAATATATCACCAGTAGGTTTTCCAGCCTGTGATGAATAATGTATAAAACATTGTGCCTGTTTATTTCCCTATTGGAGTATTATGTTGTGGATATTCGGGTACTTTGAAATGAATTGTAAAATAAATGTGATGTTAAATGTCCTACACAAACTTTATTTTTTTCAAATCTACATGTGTAGTGTATTGTTGTAATTACATTTGCATTTTATAGAGATTCATGGTGTTAACAGATCCACTAATAAACTGTAACTGTATTTGTTGCATTGAAATATAATTCAAAAATAAGTTGCGGACCCAATGATGTTTGATTAATTAAGCTATTTGTACCCTTTTACTCAGGGTGTGAGCCTATCCCAGTGCACTATCTGCAGTGGAGAGACCCTGAACCTATTGCTGCTGTGGTATTTGCTTGCCTTGGCCTTCTGTCGACCACCTTCGTAACCCTGGTCTTCGTCAGGTTCCATGACACACCCGTGGTGAAATCCTCCAGCAGAGAGCTTTGCTTCATCATCCTGGCTGGAATCTGTCTGGGCTATCTTTGCACTTTCTGTCTGATTGCAAAGCCACATGTGGTGTACTGCTACCTTCAGAGACTGGGCATTGGCCTCTCTCCTGCTATGAGCTACTCTGCTCTGGTAACCAAGACCAACCGCATTGCCCGCATCTTGGCTGGCAGTAAGAAGAAGATCTGCACCAAGAAGCCTCGCTTTATGAGTGCCTGCGCACAGTTGATCATAGCCTTCATCCTCATACTCCTCCAACTGGCCATCATAGTGGCACTCTTTATCATGGAGCCCCCGCAGGTCATCTATGATTACCCATCCATCCGTGAGGTGCACCTGATCTGTAATACCACCACACTGGGGGTTGTGGCACCACTAGGCTACAACGGGCTGCTCATCCTCAGCTGCACCTTCTATGCCTTCAAGACTCGTAATGTCCCTGCCAACTTCAATGAGGCTAAGTACATCGCCTTCACCATGTACACTACCTGCATCATCTGGCTGGCCTTTGTGCCCATCTACTTTGGCTCCAACTACAAAATCATCACCATGTGCTTTTCAGTCAGTCTCAGTGCCACCACCGCCCTGTGCTGCATGTTTGTGCCCAAGGTCTACATAATGCTGGCCAAGCCAGAGCGCAATGTACGAAGCGCATTTACAACATCCACTGTGGTTAGGATGCATGTTGGTGACGGAAAGTCCGCCTCATCTGCTAGCCAGTCCAGCAGCTTGGCTAAACTCTGGAAGCGCCGCGGATCAGGGACAGACAATGTCAGGTCAGTTGATGAATATACAATATCACTTCTATTTACATACCATGCATGCTTTAAATACATTTACAGTAACAGAATTGTGCTGTTTTGGCACTAGATTTAAAATTAAATTTCCCTTGAGGTGATTTATTATTTTTCATGGGTTACCCGTGATAGCAATCACAGAGCTTTTCAATTAAATGCATTTTAGTTTAATTTAAGTGATGAATATCATACACAGGACCACCACAGGTACTATTTGGGTGGTGGATCATTTTCAGAATTGCATTGACACTGATGTTATGCTGGTATGAGTGGATCAGACACAGCAGTGATGCTGGAGGTTTTAACCTCATTGTCACTGCTAGACTGAAAATAGTCCACCAACCATAGATACAGTGGGGCAAAAAAGTATTTAGTCAACCACTGATTGTGCAAGTTGTGTAAATTGTGAGAGAGGTCTGTAATTTTCATCATAGCTACACTTCAACTATGAGAAACAAAATGAGGGGAAAAAGTCCAGGAAATCACATTGTTGAATTTAATTGCAAATTATGGTGGAAGATAAGTATTTGGTCAATAACAAAAGTTCAACTCAATTCTTTCTAACATAACCTTTGTTGGCAATGACAGAGATCAAACGTTTCCTGTAAATACTTACTTTCCACCATGATTTACAATTAAATACTTTAAAAATCCTACAATGTGATTTAGTGGATTATTTTTTCTCATTTTGTCTCTCATAGTTGAAGTGTAGCTATGATGAAAATGACAGACCTCTCTCATCTTTCTAAGTAGGAGAACTTGCACAATCAGTGGCTGACTAAATACTTTTTTGCCCCACTGTATATATATATATATATATATATATATATATATATATATATATAAGCAAATGGGTAAGAACCTCCCATCAGATAATTACTGCATTGGTGATTATGTGTGTTATGTGTTCAGCTGACAACACATTATTTAACCCTAACTGATGCAGTAAGTAGCTTCTCATTTGTTAAACCACCATGTTGAAAGACACATCCTGTGGTCGTGGAAAAGATGTAAATCTGTTTCAGAAGGGTCAAATTATTGGCATGCGTCAAGCAGAGAATCTAAGGAGATTGCTGAAACTTCCAAACATCGGGTTAAGAACTGTCCAATGCATTATTAAAAAGTGGAAAGACAGTCTGGAAACATCATCTTCAAGGAAGAATGTGGTCGGGAAAAAAAAATCTTGAATGATCATGATCAGTGATCACTTATTGGTAACATTTGGTGAAATCAAATCGTATAAAAACAACAGTAGAACTCAGGGATATGTTTAACAGTGAAAGTAAGAGCATTTCCACATGCACAATTCAAAGGGAACTCAAGGGATTGGGACATAACAGCTGTGTAGCCTTAAGAAAACCACTTATCAGTGAGGCCAACTGGCAAAACCGGCTTCAATTTGATAGGGAACATAAAGATTGGACTCTGGAGCAATGGAAGAAGGTCATGTGATGAGTCCAGATTTACCCTGTTCCAGAGTGATGGGTGCATCAGGGTAAGAAGAGAGGCGGCTGAAGTGATGCACCCATCATGCCTAGTGCCTACTGTACAAGCCTGGGGTTGCTGGAGTTGGTCAGGTTTAGGTTCAGCAATGGTATGTGCCCGAAGAATGAGGTCAGCTGACTACCTGAATATACTGATCGACCAGATTATTCCATCAATATATTTCTTCTTCTCTGATGGCATGGGCATATTCCAAGATGACAATGCCAGGATTCATCAGGCACAAATAGTGAAAGAGTGGTTCAGGGAGCATGAGACAGCATTTTCACACATGGATTGGCCACCACAGAGTCCAGACCGGAACCCCATTGAGGATCTTTGGGGTGTGCTGGAGAAGACTCTGCGCAGTCGTCCAAATCTCCCATCATCAATACAAGATCTTGGGGGGAAAATTCATGCAACTCTGGACAGAAATAAATGTTGTGACATTGCAGAAGCTTGTGGAAACGATGCCACAGCAAATGTGTGCTGTAATCAAAGCTAAAGGCGGTCCAGCATAATATTAGTGTGTGTGTGACCTTTTTTTTTGGCCATTCAAGTCAAGTAAAGTCAGATCTATTTCTATAGCGCTTTTTACAATGGAGCATTGTCTCAAAGCAACTTTACAGGTTTAGATTATCTCCTAATAACTACGTCCAATCTCCACAAAATTCAGCAAAGCCTAGGGCAACAGTGGCAAGGAAACAAAAACTCCCTGAGTGTTATAGGAAGAAACCTTGGGAGGACCAAGACTCAAAAAGGGACCCAACCTCCTTGGGCGGTGTAGATGATAAATCTAAGAATGAAACTAAAGTCATGGAGTCATTCTTCATATAGAATGTGAAGTATGCACATCGGCATTAAGTGGCCCGGGTTTGATGGGGCTTCAGATGATGACGGAAGCAGCTTGAGTGAAGCTGCAGCGGATGAACATCATGTGTGGGACTGGAACTGCCGGAACACAGCTCGGAGAGAAAACAGTAAATGTAATTAGTTATTGATTAAGAGCACAGTGTCTATTAACAATCACTGATGCCAAGTGTAGCATGAGACCCCGGCAGCAGTAGCTATAGCAGCATAGCTAGAAACAGGAGAACTGGTAGGAAACACAGCCAAGAGGGATCACATGAGACATCGGCAACCCCACGGGAGGCAGAAGACAGCAACCCAACGTCTCTGATCACCATAAGACTCTTTGACTATGAACCCCCAGCTCTGCCCTTATTCTAAGGCAAGGATGCATGAGTCAAGATCACGAGGACCGAAGCCCAGTTCAGCCAGACCGTCCACTCGACACTCCCGGCTACGGACAAGGCAGGCAGGCCAGACATGACTCCAGACTCACAGCACAGGACACTGCTTAAAAATGTTAATTTTTTTTTGCAGTTCATTTTATTATCTATACCATGTATATGTAATGTCCCAGAGATGGAAATGGCACCCATTCGGTGGAATGGCTATATAGATATACAAGGATTTGTATGCTTTTTATGCAATTCTGTTAAGGAGTTTCAGGTGCTTGCTTCCTATAGTAAAACATCTGAGGTTATACTAGTCAAATCTTTTTTTGATGCATTTTCCACTTTTGAGCTCTTCTCTGATCTGCCCATTTGTCTGCCATTGCTAAGCTCTACATTTTGTTTTTTGACAAACCAAATGAAAAAAAAGGTTTGCTTTGGATTACTGAGGTTACAGCTGGGGTTAGGTGGATGTGAAGCAGATACAGTAGTGTATCAATGGACATTTCCCCAATGATAGAAAGACAAACGCTCACTCACAGGGCTTCAGAGACAACAACTGACCTAACACATGTCTTTGGAATGCGGGAGGAAACTGGAGTACCCCACATAGCCACAGAGCAAACAGGTACATTCTACACAGGCAGAGCCAGGCCGGAAATCAAACCGGGGATCCCTGGAGCTGTGAGTCAGCAGCAATAACAACTGTGCCACGGCACCTCACACACGCTAATTGTGTATTCATTATTCATGACTTGATTCATTTTTCAGTGTCACAAAAAGGAGGAAAGCTCTACTTCACAGAAAGTTACACAAAAGCTTTCAACAGTTACTTTTGTGCACAATAACACTTCTTGAACTCTTCCTTTTCTCTGATCCTACAACCCATGATTTACAGCTCTGTCCCCCAAAAAGTCAGACTTTAATAAAACATTAACATTCACACAAGCAACTACCCATACACTTTAGCTGTCCTGCTAATTTCTCTCATGTGTATTTTAAATTGGTACAGGAGATATTAACATAGAGATCACTTGCATAAAGGAGGTAAAAATCAAAGGTAAATATCACAATCCACTATAATAATAATAAATAAATGAATAAACACAACACTGAGTCTGACAGCACGTGTAGCTGCCAAGAAAGCATTACTATGAAATACAAAAGTACAAATTACAAGAACATGTTACACTTTCAGTTTCAAGCTTTATATAGGTGATCCTTTGACGTGGGGGATATATATCAACATTGGAAGTTGGTGATTTTTTTTTTTAATCTAATTGACACCTAATTATAATAATCATTACAATACCCTCGGAAAAATAATTCACTTGCGAAACTTCTGTACGCACGAGATAAATGCCCCAGAGCACTTTGCTTAGAAGATCAGTATATATAAATCAAACTAATAAGCTGCTGGTGACAGACTGGCCGACCCAGAGCTCAGACCTCAACATCACTGAATGTATTGGGATTACATACATTTTATGAAACTGGAAGCTGTAATAAAGGCAAAGGGTGGATACACTAATGTGGGGGCAACCCCAATACGGTTACTTGTCCACCACAGATCCAGTCCCCACCCCTGGGAGCACTGAGATTTGTCAAGCAAAGCCCGTAAAGGCATAACTACATGCTGGCACTAGACACCCCACCTGAGAGGCTCAGTACTCCACCTATTGAGCCACTCTGGTTCATACCCCATCTCTAGCCAGGTTAGCTATGTTAGTTATGGAGTTACACCACTGGGTATTTGTGGTTACTGGCACTGCTGTCAAGTTACACCAGATGAAGGTTTCAGTTCATGGGCTCCAGGTTGTTGGTTTCCATACAGTTTCTGGTCTCTCCAGTGCTCTTCGGTGTACTGGTTGGGTCTATGACTGTCACATGATCAAACAATGTTACACACACTGTAAACTAAGAAATTGTATATTTATTTAGACTGAAAAATGTATCTATTGTGCATAATGGGTAATATGAGTTTTGTTAATTATTATTTCTTCACTGGTGGGTTGAATAATTTTTACTTTGTGCCAAATACAGGTACAGTATGCGCCCTTTAATGTCCATCCGATGAACGTCCGTTCTCTTTAATGGCCGAGGTGTTATGAATTTTAATAGGAAATACAAATCTTACTTTTATACACTCATTGACAAAAATAAACCTGCCCAAATAGAAACGTCGGATTGCTGAAGTTATGTCTCAGGCAGATATGTAAATGATTACAGGTGTGGTCTGATTAGACACTGGGTCTTGCCACAAGAGGGCATAAAAGTGCTGCCCTATAAAAAGGCTCTCAGAGGCTACTTTTGGGTAGTGTACTTCTTGGTCAGGGATTGCTAACTGCTGGACATGCCTCTGCATTTCATTCAAAGACATTTTGTCTAGTTGAGAGACTTTAAGAGGGGGCTCATCATTGGACTGAGAGATGCAGGGCGGTCTTTTCGATGAATTGTCCAATGATGGTCAGGTTTGAGGATGCACGTCTCATGGTGAGCGCTTCAATCCTGGTAAATGCTTCAATCCAGTCGGTCACCCCTGCATCCTATGGCCACGTGTTGCCTCTCACAGCAGGGCTAATGCTCGCCCACACACAGCAAGGATTTCCCAGGAATGTCTCTGCCAGATTGCAAAACTCCCTTGGTCTGCCTGATTTATCACCAATCGAGCATTTATGGGACCAGCTTGGACATCAGCTCCGGCAACCTACGAGTGTAGGCCCAGCTGCAACATCTGTGGGCAAATGTGCCACAGGATATCATACCAAACCTGTGTGGCTAACCATATCTCATGTTGTATTCAGGACAGAGGTGGCCCAACAGGGTACTGGAGCCCAGGGGCATCACTAGAGATGTATGAATAGGGGGCCCAAGTTTTGACTAGGGGGGTAAAGAGGTAAACCCTGTAGGAGAAATTTTTTTAATGACCAAAAAAGGGCTGCATTATTTTGCATATAATTAAAAACATTCAACTATTTGGAGAAATTTCCTCATTGCAGCAGGTCATTCAAAGTTTGAATTCGGTACCAATTCGGTAACAAGAGGTACAGATCAAGCAAAGGCAATGTTACTTGCAGTAGTAGGTCCTAAACCATCTTGTCTGTAGCTGCATTCATTCAGCACCAACCAAAATAGCTTTAAAAATCAAATTTTTAGCAGACTAAAGCTCTTAAAAAACATTCATTATGAGCAAATTATTTCTAGATCTATTTAACTTTTTTCCCTTTCCTAACAAATATTATTATCAACCGCCAATTCAATTTATTAGAAGGTTTTATTTAACCTGTAAAAATCCTCTCACCTGACTGGAAGAGCTGCTGCCTTTACAAAAAAGTTTAATATATCCATCTATAGGTAGAAGAATAATGTTGAAATATGATCAACTATTAACTTATTATAATCAGGTTTCTGTAATAAACACAGTCATAAAATCAAGAGGGAACAAGCCATTCATTCATGCCTGCCTTATTACTGCAATGTTAAATTAAACTCTAATTGGCTTTTCAGTAGTCTAACCCAATGTTAATTAGTCATCCGGTTTCCTCTGCTAGCATAATGAAATTTCCACTAGTGCATCATTGAGTTTTCATTTTGGTTAATTAATGTTTGTTACAGACACTCAAATAACATATTTAATTTTGTGTTAAAATTACACTCGCCTTCAGGAACATCCACTCACACAGACACCTTCTCCCTCGCACACGGTGTTGCTTATTTTACCGGTGAAGTAGAGATAGCCTGTTACAGATTAAACATTCAGCCTTCATTTCAGGAACGTTTTTGGGCAGCAGTGCCTCTCTCTCACCATGTGCAAAGTATTTAAACTACTATGGTAATGTCCTGATCCACAGAACGTAATGCATCTCAATTCTGAATTCTCGCTTTCTTCCCGCAGCTCTAATGGCAAAACGGTTACCTGGGCACAGAACGAAAGAGGCTACCGGCCAAACCTATGGAAGCGCATCTCAATTCACATCAAGAAAAAAGAGGAGGTCAACCAAACAGCTATCATCAAACCCTTCTCCAAGGGCTGTGATGCACCTCTAGACACAGGGATGAAGGTATCATATGATAGGCCTCAGAGTGCACAGCGCTATCCTGTAACCTACCACCCGCGCACACCCTCACCCCTGCCCACCATATGCCAACGCAGTTCCTTGCCTCGCTACTGTGAGGATGAGGAAAGTGTTAGAGAGAGGCCGCTGCCAGTAACAGCACTGCCCACATACCTCACGGAGCACTTACAGCAAGGTGGGCCATTGCAGACCTCCATCATGGACCAGATCAGCAGTGTGGTGAACCGCTTCACTGCAAACATCAGTGAGCTTAACAGCATGATGATGCCAGCTGGCACTCCCTCAAGCAGTGCCATGAATGCCTCCGGTCCCTGTTCACCTTCGTTCAAGTTGCGTCCACGAGAGCTGCAGCGTGCCACAACGGTCACCACCTATGCCGAGGTGGTGGCTGCACCCAATTCTACCCCTCGCTCAGCAGTGGGCATAGCAGGAGGGATAGTGACAGGTGGGAGCAGCAGAGCATCACCTGCTAGTCTCTCCAACTGCACCTGCGACCCCTCGTACGCAGTCAGGACCACGGATTTGGAGGAGCTGGCCGCCCTATCACCCCCATCCCCATTCAGGGACTCCTCAGTGGGATCATCCAGTGACTCCCCAATGTGCCCAGACTCAGAGCTGGTTCTGTGTGAGCCCAGTTCCCCAAAATATGACCGGCTGATGCTGCGTAACTACAGCCAGAGCTCCTCTTCACTATAAAAAGCCTTCGTCTTCATGGAAACGAATCAGCTGCCACTGAACTGGCGACCAGTGTCATGCAGGCATTTCAGACAATATTTATTTCAAATCAGGTCCCACTACTGTACACCGTTCCGAAGTCTGGAACCATATCAGTGCAGAACTCAAAGGAGGTGGAATCATGACTATAGTCAATGAAGGTTAATTAACACACAGGAAACTCTGCAGGGAAAGAGCCTGTTTCTGAAGTAGCTAGATTCGATCTGCAAAAGGGCACGAGTGTGTCCTCGTAACAAAAACAGAACTTACAAACGCAGGAAACGCAGTGCTACGCAAAAATAACCGGACGATTATATGTTTTTGTGATCTTTTGAACAAAGGCATCGGTGCAAAATGACATGTTGAGGACGTGCACAGTTGTGTATTGGAAAACCATAGTGAGAAGCAACAGGTGGTGCTTTGTGGACTTCAGTAAGCTATGGGTTCAGATGTATACACTGTGCTAGGCTCAACCAGTGACCCCATTCCAACAGCGTTAAATGTCAACATAACGTGGTATACAGAGGCAGTTTTGTTATTTGCGTGTACTGCTGTGCTGTGCTTGGCATACATATATAGAATGTAGATTTTGTTTGGGACCAATACTACTTTCACAGCGAATGTTCGATAGCTACATGTTCTTTAGAACGTATATTTTCATACTATTCCAGGTGACCGAGTTTTAATGTCAAATGCCACATAATTGTATTTTTCCTTTTTCAAAGATCACATTTCAGTGACGGATATCAGAACGATGTAAGGTTTTATATAGGCTCAGTCACTAAGGATTTCCTGTTAGGATGTTTGATGTGAAAGCTATGAGAGCAATATTTATGAATATAAGGTTTTGTGAATTAGTACATCGTTAGAACAATCATTCATTTTTATTCACATGCTTGGCTTATTTCAGATGTTGTATTTAAACCCATATGGGTTTCAATCGCAAAGAATTCATGGACTTTTCAGTGTAAAACAGTTGGCTTTCTAAAGAAACGCTCAAGAAATTACATATCCTTATTCATAGATGTCATTTGGACCAAACAGACCTTCCTTTTAGAAGACACTGTTTTTGTAACCAAATTGCTTCTAGTTTCTACTAATGGTGTGCACAGTGCATACCGACAAACCTTTAGTCTAATGAACAATGTGCAATGTATTTATTGAATGGTTGTACTGTAAGGAGGATTCTGTCTGCATGACTACTGCTGATGGCTGACTCTGTAAGTGTCTACTAGTTTTGTACATTTTCTAAAAGTCTTTTGCATCTTTTGCTCTTTGCCTTTTTCAAAGAATGTAGATAAGGCTGTAAGTGTGACGTATTTTTCTACCTAATATTTGATTTTGATTTAGTACTATATAAGTGCAATATAATAATTACCAGTACTTTGTTATGCTTTGTGATTGTGGGATGAATGTAACTTGAAATGTGTCAGAATTCTATCAGATCACAGATTTATGTGGATCGAGTATATATAGCTATCTAAGTTTTTTATATATTATTATTCTGTTGTATTTGTAATGTGTGGAAAATTATTGATTGTCATTAAAAGGGGACTGGAGTGCAAGAATCTCATTTTTCTTTAACTTTGTATTGAGAAAAGCAAATGATGATCGGGAACCTACCCTGGGCAGAGTGCCACCCCGACACAAAGCACATGCACATGCACACACACACTCTCTCACACTGGGCCACTGTAGAGAGGAGGATTAGCATAACACACATCTTTGGAATGTCAAAGGAAGCTGGCGTACCCTGAGGAAACACACACTAACAAAAATCGGAGAACATGCAAACTCCACAGGTCAGGCCAGAACTTATGCCCCACTGCACCACCATGATGCCCACACCTAAACTAAATTCTTCTAAAATAACTTCTATCCATCTGAAGTGAATTGTGATTTCCACAGACCATTACTTTAACACTTTCCTTGTACAGAGAAAAAAGAAAGGGAACCTATTTGCTCAAGGCACACACATAGCACCCATATAATGGTTTTACAGAAAGGATCTTCTCTAATTATTGGTCAAATTTAATACATTGGAAACCCTACTAAAAAAGTCAGTCTTATTCTGGATTGCTGAGCAGAACTACAGCACATACCACACAAATCGACCACAGGAACTACATTTCCAGTAATGCCCCAGCATCTTTCCAAAAGATTGAATGGCTAATGCTATCAGTCAGAGGCAGTTGCGTTTGTTTTTTTGTTTTTGAAAGGAGTAATGGACATCTGCAAATATTTAAAAGAAAGTCAACCAAGATGCATGCATGGTAATGACAGCTCATAGCAATGTTTTGGCTTAGCCACTTATAACCATATAACTTACCAAAAGTGCATATTAGACCTCTAAAGCAAGGCATTCATTACACTAGCAAAGGTGTCAGTTAAGTTAGCAGACACAAAATGAAAGCAATTAATAAAAATATATATATTTAGTCTTAATTTGATCTTCATGTCTCAACCATGGCAGGGTAACGCCCACATGAGTGTTAAATCCCTTCATCTATTTAGTGTATAACAAGCTTATTTTTAATGCACAAGAAGTCTAGAAAGCGCCGTTTCCTTAAATTAAAATGTGCCTGTTTTTCCTAATGAGAAATCCTAATGAAAACCATCAGTATTTCCAACAGGAGTTTTTCCTGCTTCCCAGTGTTCCCACAACGTTAAGAGAGGAACATACACTGACACACACACACACACAAGAGTTTCTTCTTACGCAGCAGGAAGGAAGCGTGACGTCCACGAGAAACTCCCGACAAGCCGGTCACAAGTTGCTGCGCGAGCGCCCCGCCCTGATGCAGCGTACGGGGTCAGCGCGCGGCTGCATCACTCACTGACACGGGACTCCGGGGACCGACCGAGCCGCTGCACCGTCCACAGCAAGCATGCAGAACAACCAGAAAGAACACCTGTACAAAATCCTAGTGATCGGAGACCTAGGCGTTGGAAAGACCAGCATCATTAAGCGCTATGTCCATCAGACCTACTCGACCAACTACAGGGCCACGATAGGAGTGGACTTCGCTCTGAAAGTGCTGAACTGGGACTCAGAGACCGTGCGTCTGCAGCTCTGGGACATAGCAGGTAGACATGGGCATGTATTTATACACGAATGCTCATTAGAAGCAGTTTTATTTTTACTATTACAGTGGTGGCCATTACTGAGACTTGTGTCATATGAAGTATACAAACGTTTGTGAAATCCTGGTCATATATTTTGTAGATTTACTATTAGAAAAAAGGTAGCAAAACCTGTACAAACTTAAATAGAACATTTATAAAGTTCTGAGAGTTTACAAACCACTAGTGGATCATCTGGAAGCTCTTCATTATCATAGTCATTATCAAGCAATCATCATCCTCCAAGACATATGGAGATTTATTAGCATACAGTGGTATGCGACAGGTTGGGAACCCCTGGCAAAATGATTTCTAAATAAAAAGACTTATTTCTGATTTGAAAAAGAAAAAAAAGAAAATGTAGTTCTTTATTTAGTGCATCATCTGGAAAGGCATATTGTAGTGTAGTGGTGTTTATGAAATGGCCAAAATACTGCAGTGTTTCCCAAACACTGATTTACTTCATATCGACACTCATCACTACATACTGATTTTCTATATTTTTCTTAACTATTTAAGATGGGTACAATTTGATCTAAATGTAAACCCCTCCTTACCCCAATATGAATTTGCCCACTTAATCCAGAAGTGCTGAGAATGATCCACCATCCATATAGTACCTGATCTGTGGTGGTCCTGTGGAGATGCTGACTATTAGAAAACAGAGTAAAGAGGACTAAAAGTATGTAGAGAAACAGACTGACCACAGCCGGTAATTGTAGAACTATGAAGTGCATCTATATGGTAAGTGGAACTGATCAGATAATCAGTATATAAACACAGATGTTTACCTAATAAAGTGGCCAGTGAGTGTAGTAACTAAAATCGAGTCTCCTGTGCTGTCCACAACAGCTTCCCTCTCTCTCTGTTTCTGTATGAAAACCAGACTGATTTCCCCACGTGGAAGGAATGCACATAATCATATGAGAACTGGTCTCATGTGAGTAAGATTTAGAGGTAGATCACATGGGAGTCATTGTGGAGTAAACAAACCTGAAGAAAGTACTCTAAGACTGGTCTGAGCTGTGACCACTAGTCCATACAAGAACAGAAAAGCTCTCTGAAAAGCAGTCATAATAATAAACAAGGAGGATTAGAAGCAAACACAGTACTAGTTGGTTGCAGGAAATGAAGGCCTTATCTTGTATTATGTGACTAAGTTTTAGTCCTTTAAGATTTTATAATAATAATAATGATGATGCAGGTGCTTCAAATGTTCTTAACCCTAATCTTCTCTCATTCTCGGTCTCTATCACTGCTCCTCAAGGCCAGGAACGCTTCGGGAACATGACACGGGTTTACTACAGAGAGGCCATGGGGGCCTTCATTGTTTTTGACGTCACCAGATCCACAACATTTGAAGCAGTCACCAAATGGAAGGAGGATCTGGACTCAAAGTTGACGCTGGCCAATGGAAAAAGCATTCCCACTGTGCTTCTGGCGAACAAGTGTGACCAAAGCAAAGACATTTTAGTTAACAATGGTATCAAGATGGACCAGTTCTGCCAAGAAAATGGATTTGTGGGATGGTTTGAAACCTCAGCCAAGGTAAGGTGGAACACTGAACTGGTGTGATGAATTGTATTCCAGTGGACATTACTGAAGTCATCACATCGTGAAGTAGAAATAAACTGTCTTGTTGTTATAGGAGGTCTTGCTTTGTCTAAAGCTACACTATTTGACAAAAGTGTGTATACACCTCTTCTATTTACTGGTTTCAGCCACATTCACTGCTAATAGGTTCATAATGTGAAGCATACAGGCATGGAATTTAAATAGACAAACAGCTCATTTTGATGGAGAACTTGGCTGGCTTGCACAGAACCATCCGACATCCATTCCACATGAACTGGGTTGCCACCTGGGAGCCAGGCCTTATTGTCCAACATCAGTGCCTGACCTCACAGTCATGTTGGGGACTGTGGTTGTGTGGTGGCATAGTGGGTATTGGACTATGGACCCGAAGGTCCAGGGTTCAAATCCGATCTGAATTGGGTTGGGGCTTGAGCAAGGCCCTTAACCCATAATTGCTTGAGATTGTAAGATTGTTTCAATTGTAAGTCGCTCTGGACAAAGGCGTCTGTTAAATGACATAATGCAATGATCAGTTTATGAACCAGGGAGGCTCAACAGCGGGAACTAGTGCTCTACCATCTGAGCCACCTTGATTTGTGTCTCACCTCTGGGAAGGTGAGGTTTGATTCGGAAAGGCGGCCCTTTTATTAAGGTCTAATGACCTTGACTCCCTGTATCTACATTTTTGTCATTTAGCAGACAGCCTTATCCAGAGTGACTTACAATTGATACATTCTAATAATCTAAGCAATTGTGGGCCTTGCTCAAGGACCCAACAGTAGCAGCTTGGCAGAGGTGGGATTTGAACCTTCTGGTCCATGGTCCAGTACCTTAACCGCTAGACTACCAGAGAACTGTAAGTGGGATCCCAGTTCAGGGTTGAGTACCCCTGCTCTACGTTTGCATGTGTCTGTGTTCTGCCTCACCATAGGCTTACAGCTTTTGGGTTTCAGACTTCCCTCTGGGTCAATGGGGCTGGAACTGTGGTAGCACAAGCAGCCAGGTGTCCACTTTCATGATAGTACTACAGCAAGTTGGAAGTGGAACTGGGCAGTGTCTGTGGGAAGAGAATAGAGTCAGAGAATAGATCACTGCTGAATTAAGTGGGTATGAAAAGGGGAATTATGAACAATAGCACAGGCTGAAAGAGACTGAAATTGGCACAATTGTGACAATAGGAGGTTTGGTGTGAAGGTGAATCTTCATATAGATTTGGAAAGAAGAGTGTAGGATTTGTTCACCAGATTTAGCCACTGAGGAAGTGTCGGTGGCTAAATCCCCTTGGGTCTCAGTCAAATCAAGCTTTTGTCATCTATCTTCTGTATGGCTTACGTAATTGTCCCTGACCAGGTCAGGCATCACACAGGCACGGTGGCCCATGTTTGAGGGAGAGGTGGCTGGACAGGGGGATCATCCAGGGTTTTCTGTAGCTGTGTTCTGATCTTGATCACTTGGGCCACTGTGTGGATATATATATTGCAGAGGTTTAATATCTTTAAAATTATGACCACCTCCTTGTTTCTACACTCACTGTCCATTTTATCAGTTCCACTTTGTAGTTATTAAAGTACAGACTGTAGTCCATCTGTTTCTCTACATACTTTGGTATTCTCCTTTACTGATGTGGTAAACTGATGTGGTGGTGTGTTAGTGTGTGTTGTGTGTGTTGATATGAGTGGATCGGACACAGCAGTGCTGCTGGAGTTTTTAAACACCTCAGTGCCACTGCTGGATCCACCACCCAAATAGTACCTGATCTGTGCTGGTGCTGTGGGGGCCCTGGCCATTAGAGAAGAGAGTAAATGAGGAATAACAAAGTATGTAGAGAAATAGATGGACTACAATCTGCTTCTATATGGTAAGAGAAACTGCTAAAATAGACAATGAATGTAGAAACATTGAGATGTACCCAATAAAGTGATACAAACAGTGGTGCTTGAAAGTTTGTGAACTCTTTAGAATTTTCTTGATTTCTGCATAAATAGGACCTAAAACATCATCAGATTTTCACACAAGTCCTAAAACTAGATAAAGAGAACCCAGTTACACAAATGAGACAAAAATATTATACTTGGTCATTTATTTTTTGAGGGAAATGATCCAATATTACATATTAGTGAGTGGTAAAAGTATGTGAACCTTTAGGATTAGCAATTAATTTGAAGGGGAATTTAGAGTCAGGTGTTTTCAATCAATGGGATGCCAATCAGGTGTGAGTGGGCACCCTGTTTTATTTAAAGAACAGGGATCTATCAAAGTCTGCTCTTCACAACACATGTTTGTAGAAGTGTATCATGGTACGAACAAAGGAGATTCCTGAGGACCTCAGAAAAAGAGTTGTTGATGCTCATCAGGCTGGAAAAGGTTACAAAACCATCTCTAAAGAGTTTGGACACCAATCTACAGTCAGACAGATTGTGTACAAATGGAGGAAATTCGAGACCATTGTTACCCTCCCCAACAAAGATGTGGTCAACCAACAAAGATCACTCCAAGAGCAAGGCGTGTAATAGTTGGCGAGGTCACAAAGGACCTTAGGGTAACTTCCAAGCAACTGAAGGCCTCTCTCACATTGGTTAACCTTATCCCGTCTGTGAAACATGGTGGTGGTAGGATCATGGTTTGGGCCTGTTTTGCTGCATCTGGGCTGGGACAGCATGCCATAATTGATGGAACAATGAACTCTGAATTATATCAGAGAATTCTAAAGGAAAATGTCAGGACATCTGTCCATGAACTGAATCTCAGGAGAAGGTGGGTCATGCAGCAAGACAACGACCCTAAGCACACAAGTCGTTCTACCAAAGAATGGTTACAGAAGGATAAAGTTCATGTTTTGGAATGGCCAAGCCAAAGTCCTGACCTTAATCCAATGGAAATGTTGTGGAAGGACCTGAAGTGAGCAGCTAATGTGAGGAAACCCACCAACATCCCAGAGCTGAAGCTGTTCTGTAC
>JAJAGP010002440.1:0-19294 GCA_025084515.1 Ancistrus triradiatus | reverse complement strand
AACTTACTGTGGTGCTTGAAAGTTTGTGAACTCTAGAATGTTCTATATTTTATATATATGACCTAAAGCTGTTAGGGTTCACTGTGTGAACCGGAGGGTTAGGACCCAGGTGCACAGGTAGGTGTAGTTATGTAATAAGCCCTGCTGTTGGGGCTGAGGAGAGCATTAGTGTGCTTGTTGGGACTATGAGCACTTCAAAACAATAACTACATACATATATGTATATGCATGCATGCATACAAATGGAATATGTATGAATGGATATAAATATGTGTATGTGTGCAAAGTGCATGCAGATGTGAAAATAATAAGAGCCCAAAAAAGAAATAGACAAGAGCAAAAGAACAAAATATAAAGATGATCTGCGGTGGGGATTGAACATGGATTGCTCATGTGAGAGCCCGACACTTTACTGATCTAAATACCTCTTGCCAGAGGCGCTACAACATACCAATGGCAGTCAGTCAAAGTAAAGTCAATGTCAAGTTAAAGTCAAGGGTGCGACAAGAGACACTGCTCTCAAACAGCTTTAAATACCTGCATGAGCAGGTGCCTCTAGTCAGGTGTAATCAGCACCAATTCCAGTCTGCGCATGCGTGCTAGGAATTGCTATCCCAATTCCAGTATGTTTACCACGCCACTGCTGCCTTCTAATGTCAGGCCGCGGAACTGCGTGGTTCCTAATAAAAACATAATCAGATTTTCACACAAGTCTATAAAGTAGATAAGGAGAGCCCAGTTAAACAAATCAGACAAAAATATAAGCAAATAACTGAATGTTACATATACAGTGGAACCTTGGAATTCAAACACCTCATCGGACAGTCTGTATGAAGTTTTTTTGGCCCCAAGTTCAAACAAAAATTCTGACTACGAACATGGGCATCCTGAATAAAACACTCAATGGTATGATCTCCCAACTACAATGCAATCCAGTTCAGTCGGTGGTGGTAATGCACCAATATGGTAGGTAAATCCCAAAAAGAAGAAAACAAAGGACTAGATCGCTATCATAGGCATATTAGGTAGCTATATTACATTAAATAATTTTATTATCATATTACTATATGTATATTATATATGTATCCTATGGGATTTCTGACACCCCCTCAGTCTCTGCACCACTGTTGTATAGTTTCACTTTATTTTCACTTATTTCTTGTTTTTATAATTCACTAATTTCATGTATTTATTTATTATTTGTTATTGCATTACATTCCTTTGCTTTATCCATGCTTATATAATTAATTACACTTGAATTTAGGAGTAAAAAACAATAATTTGGGAAAGGATTAACCCTATTTACATTACTTCTTATGGGGAAATTTTATTCAGACTACGAACAAATCGGAGATTGAATTTAATCAATTAAGTTCGTATTCCGAGGTCCCACTGTATGTGAGTGGCAACAGTATGAACTTCTAGGATTTGCAGATAATTTGAAGGGAGTCATGGAAGAAGTTAGATCATATTTCTTCAAAAATTCTTAAGGGTTCGCAAACTTTCAAGAACCACTGTGTTTAATGCAATCCAAACATAGTAGTACAGAGTTATTTTTAATTGAGGCATAAATTGTAAAACGTGTGTTATTTGGATACCCAGACATCACATGCATACTATACATTCTAAAAGTGGAACTGCAGTGAGTTTTTCAGCTCAGCAGAGGTATTGTGTACATGTTTTTACACACACACACACACACACACACACACACACTCTACCACTTCAGAACTGTTTCCCTCCCAAATGGTTCTCCTTCACAATAACAGCACAGCTTCCTCGTGCAGCTCGTTGACAAAGCTGCATTGAAAGTTACTAAGCCCTTCACCATGACCCATACTACTGCCAGTGTTTGTGTATTAAAAATGAAGGCTAAATGCTCGATTCTATGCAACTGGTAGCAGCTGTATAGCTGAAATTAGAAAGGATATGGCCATGTCTCATACTTACTATGTTATCCTTTATCAATTAATGCTTATCTATTGCTTAATAGTCAGCGTAGAAGTCCATACTATTTGCAGAGAGTTAACATAGGGCAGTACTATGAGTTTATCCATGTGTTAACCATGAAAAAAACTTCTCAATGTTGTAGGAAAACATCAACATCAATGAAGCAGCAAACTACCTGGTCAAGCACATCATTGCCAGCGAGAACGACATCCTCAAATCAGTGGTTCCTGACACCATCTCCCCCCAACTGGCTCCAAATAAAGAGATGAGCTGTGTTGGCTGTTTCAAATCCTAACAGCTCTAATCAGGTGGATTTGGACTCAATCACTTGGAAGGACTGCAGTTTTCAGACGTCAGAGGTCACTGGGTGTATTTGAGTGTGTATGACTGTGTGTGTGTGTGTGTGTGTGTGTGTGGGACACATAAGGAGTCCAGTTATATGAACAGGTGCTTTGTGAGATCAGCTATTTATGTGGAACACAGATTTACAGTTTTTGAGGCTTAAGTACATTAAGTGAGGGTAACGTTAGGATTCCATATAGGTAACATTGATTTTTATCTTCAGATTACTAAAAAAGGAATTGTGTGCAAAGGTCTGTTCGGCGTAAATATGTTTCATACAGTGGTTACATAAATGTATTAATGTTGTGATGTGCACAGTGTTGGGAGAGTAACTGTAAAAATGTATTTCACTACAGATTACAAAGTGAATAACACTTTGAAAAATGGAAGTAAAAAAATAAAAGCAGCATTTATGCTGACTTTTATTTCATTGCCGACAGTATGAATCCATGATATTTCGTGGTTTTTTTCTGATCAACTTAATTTCATTTGTTAATAAAGATCCATTCCTGCATTTCAAGCCTGCAACACATTCCAAAAGTAGTTGGGAGTGACAATTTAGAGCTAGTAATGAGGTACAATAAAATCAAATAAATAGGTGATTTCCAGCAGGTGATGTCAACCAGTGATTACGAAATATGAAAAGCAGTGTCCACGAAAGGCTGAAGATCTCCAGTTTATCAACAAATGCATGACAAAATTGCTGAAATGATTAAAAACAATGTTCCTCAAGGAAAGATTGAAAGGGATTTGCATATGTCTCCCTCTAAAGTGCATAATAGCAAGTGATTCAAGGAAGCTGAAGGAATTTCAGTGTGATCTACGATCCCCCAGTCAGCACTGCATCAAGAACCATTATTCATCAACAGCTGATAGAACCACATGTGCAAGGGATTACTTTGGCAACCTTTATCAAATTACATTCACAAATGCCTCTAAAAATGTTACTGTGCAAAAAAAAGAACCTTATGGTAACCATATTCAGCAGTGGTGTCAACTTATCTGCACTCAGAGACATCTGGGATGGACCATTACACAGTGTTCTACAGACCAAAGACAAGAAAGGACCATTCAGGCTGGTATCAGCAACAAGTCCAAAAGCCAGGCTCTGTCATGGTATGGGGTAAAGGTCATTTACACTTCTGGGATGGCAGTAATAATGCAGAAAAGTACACTGAGATCTTAGAGAAAAAAAAAATTGTGCATTTTTTGAAGGACAATAGAATGTGTATAGAATAATTGAGAATGTGTGTAGAATAAGGAAACAAACAACGAAAACCTCGTACTGTTGCACACCTTAAGACATGTTTCCAAAAAGAATGGGACAAAAATAACACCCAAAACACTTTTCATATCCTCAGTGCCAAAACGTCTTTTAGGTATTGTGAGAAGGATTGGCAACATTACACAGTGGCTAGTGGTTTACTGTCCCAACTGTTTTAATGTACTGCAGACCTGAAATGAAGGAACGAATGTTTATTAACAAATGAAATAAAGTTCTGCAATGAAATAAACGTCAGTAAGAAACACAGTGTTTGAGGTGCAAGCTAGAAGTGTATGTAAACACAAAAGTGTGACGGTTTTCTTGGCAAAATAGATGAAGTCCACCTACTATGCTAACATTGCTGATGCTAACAGGCAGGTCTGCAGCCAGCTAGCATTGGCTAAGTAGGTAGGTTGCTAGGTAAGAAATTTGACTAGCAAGCATTCAAAGTTAGTTCACAAAATCTAAAATTTACCTCAAGGTGTTTCTACAAGTTAGAAGCGTCTTTGGATGTGGAAAGCAGCTTTTTCCTGGTAAGCAGAGGTTGCACTGCACAATCCATTGCCCTCTGTGAATGTGAAATAATTCTTGTATTTCCAAAACAGAAATGCATTCCTGCCCTGGCTGTATATCAATTTCATCCTCTCATGTTGTGTGTGGACAGGTAGAATACACTGCGTGCATAGCCTACAGTGATTAAATCAGGGGCTTATGGGAGTTTTAAATTCGGAAAAATGCAGAATTTTTTTTAAAAAGCTCTCGCTTTATGTAAGATAGTGATTTCCAGAACATAAATGATAGATTACATAGATTACCACCTATTTAACTTGTAACTGTAACTAAACACAATACATATTGAATTCTAAATACATTACATATCCAAATGTTTGTGGACACCCCTTCTAATTAATGCATTCAGCATCTTTAAGTTGCATTCACTGCTGACACAGTTGTGCAAATGCACACACACACACACACACACACACACACACACACACACACACACACACACACACACACACACACACACACACACACACACAGCTTGTCTAGTGCCTTGACAGAAGGACTCCCAGTAGAACAGGACTCTTGGGAGCAAATAGACATGAACCCATTGGCACCATGTCTAATGCCAGGCATGGTCTAGAGGGATTTGAAGCCCCCCAGCATTGAGCTGTGGAGCATTGGAGCTGTGTTTTCTGGAAGGATAGTGCTCCATCCAATGGAGTTGGGATGAGGTGTGGGGTGATCATCCAACATCCTGACCACACTAAAGTACTTGTCATTGAATGCAAACAAATCCTCACAGCAATGCTCCAAAATCTAGTAGAAAGCCTCCCCTGGACAGTAGAAACAGTTATTAGTACAAAGCAGGATAAACTCTGTTGTAATACCATTGATTTCCGAAGAAACATTGAGCAGGTGTCCCAGTACTTTTGTCTATGTAGTGTTACGTAACACCGTTATAAGTATTCAGGTATTCCCCTAGAATATGTGCAGATGCTTTTTATAAATGTACCTTTATAAATTGTGAATCTGTAGATACAGTTTTATGAGGGTTTTAATCTGTGTGATGTATGAAATTAGTAAAAAAAAAAAAATCAATACATGAGTAATGTGGTGTCTCACTCTATCTGTCTGCAGTTCTTTTCCACCCTTTTCTGCCTTCTCCAGTCTCTGTTCCTCTTTCTCCACACTCCACGGTGATTCACTTTCTGACTCAATGCCATTATATAAATCTCCCATGAATCTGCACTCACTTGTGTTTCTTTTACCATGGAAATTGATCTTAGTTTCCTTCTGGTCCGCAGCCTGCAGAGTGCAAACGCTTTGCACTTAGAATCAGTCTATTGTTGTACACGTGGGAGGTATTCCAAAGTGTTACATAATTAGGAATCGCATTATCCCAAGTATTGTGAGGAAAGTGTCGAGGGCAGACACAATAGGCATTGTGATGTGCTAATCATGAAGTAATGAAATGTAAAGAAAAATGTATTTTGGATCTGGATTGACATTAATGTTTATTAATGTTAAGACTTCTACCTGTGTTAATCAGTGTCATTTAGCTTTACAAAGTTTTTTTTTGCACTTATGTAAGCAGCAGTACATGCTGAACCTGTGGATGAAAGTAGAAGGTCTTGTCTCTTGAAGGAGTACATGACAGTACGTTGGTGGAATTGCTGTGCTTCTTATGCTCAGCATATCTAATATTCAACCTAAGTCTTCTGGAATCACCATGACAACTGCTGAGCAATGAAGTACAAAAGCTCATCTATATGAAGGTTGCAGCTACTGCAACATCCCAGTTGTCACTATCTTGCAACTCTGTATATGTTCCTGGTCTCTGGGTGCACTGGTATTCTGAATTAAGCAACAAATACACTGGAATGTGAAATTTTAATCTAATGTAAATGAAGCAACTGTTAGCACATCTCACATGGATGTGAATCATGGTGTCATAGTGCCAGATTGAACTGAGCTGCAGCAGTTTCCTTTACCTCACATACAGTACCATCAACTGTTAAATGCACGGCAAAACCGAATCGGCATCTACATATCTACCAAAGCAGAACTATTGCTGAAGGAACACAAATGTCCACAGTGCTGTCCCCAGGACAAACAGTCTTGACTTGACAAGGAGTATACACAAACACATCCAAATCTCAGCATATTCCACCTCACTTTTGATAACAGAATCTGCCCTGTCTAAAGGTAACTAAACCAAAACATATAAATACATTCCAGTACAATACTGTAATGGGTCTAGTGTGTACATATTGTGAAAATACTGCAAGAGATGTCCTGACGGGTGGTCTCATTACCGTCAATGTGACTCTTTCTCACTTTCTACAATCAGAAATCAGATTTGACCATTGACCAAGTTCACTGAGGTTGCTGGTGAGCAGTCGTGCTGCCAGTTCATATGATCCCATTCGAGGGCACAGAAAGTACCTAATACAGACACTGCAGCAGGGATGTCCACTTCAGCTCACCTCTCCCTTTACTCACTTCCTCTCTCGTTTGTTTGCCACCTCTCTCACCAACATTTTTACTTCTTCTCGTCCTTTCTTTCCTCGGCCTTGTCGACCACTTGCTATACATTTTCCCACCCCACACCTCTCCTCTCTAACCCCCCTCCCCCACTCCCTGTCTTGTTTCCCCAACCCGTTCCCACCCTTTTCCGACAACACTCTTATTTACCCTTCCCATGCCCCTCCACACCTCCCTATTTTCTCTCCTCTTCTTCCAGTAAGATCCCCTAATTCCCCCATATCTATCTGTCGGTTTCCCTTATACTATATATTTTTCCACCCCTCCGGTTCTTTTTTCCCTCCCTTCCTTCCAGCTCTCCTGCTCCCTAGGGACAACAGTCAGAAAGCAGCTGATCACTCAAAGGCAGGAGTTAAGGAGGTAGAGGATTAAGAGCAGAAGTCCATATTTCACTCAGAAGCCAAAACCTGATCAGTTGCGTTCTCAGTGCTCATTAAGAAACACTTTTTGGTGACTTTTTGGTGGAATGGCGTGACAGTTGTGAATCGAATGTGTGAAAGTTCTGTGTGAAAGTACTCTGTGGTTTGGTGTGGATATCCTTTCCACTACTTTTTTGTAACCCCCAAGCTTGTAAATGGGCGTTCATCAAAAGTATGGCCCCAGGCCTATTGGAAGGGTATCTTTGTTTGTCCCCCTATACCGTAATTCTCTTCTAATTTATTAAACTATAATAAATGGTTCCACATTCAACTAACTGAGTCTTGGTCACTGTTTTTCATATACGGGCTGATCCTCCTTGTTATATCAGGGAATCATTACATCCTCTTAAGTGTTATGGCTTTCCCATGGACAGGGTTGCAACAGTACAGTTACTGTTGTATTTATTTAATTAATATTATAAATTCCATATAAATTATAAAAGGTTTTAGCATTCGTATTGAAACTGGTTTGTATGTGGGGTCAAAGAGATATCTACAGTGGGGGGCAAAAAAAGTATTAGTCAAGCCACTGATTGGCCCCAATTTCTGCTAATCTAGAAAGATGAGAGAATGAGAGAAGTCTGTAATTTTCATCCATAGCTACACTTCAAACTATGAGAGACAAAATGAGAAAAAAAAAATCCAAGGAAAATCATATTTTAATTTTCAAAGAATTTAATTGTACATCATGGTGGAAACTAAGTATTTTGGTCACCCACAAAACAAGCAAGATCTATGGCTCTCACAACCTGTAACTTTTTCTTTAAGAAAGCTCTTTCTGTCCTCCACTCGTTACCTGTACTAATGGCACCTGTTTTGACCTCGTTATCTGTATTAAAAAGACACCTGTCCACAGCCTAAAACAGTCAGACTCCAAACTCAAACCATGGCCAGACCAAAGAGCTGTGAAGGACACAAGGAAGAGAAAATTGTAAGACCTGCAGAGGGCTGGGAAGAGTGAATCTTTACAATATTGCAAGCAGGTCGGGGGTGTGAATAAATCAACGGGGGGCAACGTAAGAAATGGAAGACATTTAAAGACACGATAATTCCCTCGATTCTGGGCTCACGGCAAGATCTCCCATCCCGTGGGTCAAAATGATCATTGAGAACGGCGGAGCAACAATCCCAGAACTACACGGAGGGACCTGATGATACCTGCAGAGAGCTGGGACCAAGAGGTTGTAAGTGACGAGAGAGATATATAAGGGGCTACCATCAGTAACACACTAGGCCGAGAGGGGACTTCAGATCCTGCAGTGCCCCAGGAAAATTTGAATATGAAAAATGGATTCACTGATCCCATGTTATGTAATGGTGTTTGTTTTTGGTTGTTTTGCAAATATACTGTATATAAGCTTGGGGACGCTTCCCAACTAGATGAGGACTGAATGAAGAAGTCACTAACAGACCGATGATGAAACGTTGCTTCCACAAAACCTTTCAATTTGGGATTTGCTTGGGATTGCTTAGCTGGATTATGAGTTTTGTATAAAAAGACATGCGTTATATATAGTTTGGCTTCGGACACGCTGGGATTAGGGATTGGAGCGTAGAGATAGATGGTAGTCTCCATTCATGTTGTTCTACATTACCGTAGCCTATGAAGTTATGTGAGAGGGTTAAACAGAAATGTTGTAACGTAGACCATTAATATGCAAAGTAAATATAAATTTATAAAGAAAATTTCAATTTGGGAATTACCATTACGTTTGACACACTTTGCTGCTAATTTGATACCCACCGGTTTTCAGGTCAGGGTGGCAGATGGATTAAGCAGAAGGGAAAACCTCCTGGAAGAACACCGCCCCTACACCAGTACCCACTGGCATCACTCCAGATGAAAGCTTAGTGATGTCCGTGCAGGCACGTACGGTTTGATTACTCACCAGCAGTTTGGCAAACAGCCATCTGGCACAAGAAGACCACATGAAAGGAAACATTCGTAATAAATTTATTTTTAAGGTTGTTTTTCTTGTTTTTCTGATTTTCATATAAAATTTAGGGAGTTTTTTCTTCCCCTGCCACTGTCACCCTAGGCTTGTTCAGTTCGGGCCGTAGGTCTAGATTTTTGTAATAAAGCTACTTGGGAGACAAATGATTATATAAAACAAGAGTGCTATATGAATACCTATGACTTTGCTCGAGTCCTAGGTAGGATACTACACCTCGAGCACAAACTCGCATTTTCAAAATTCAAAACTACTGAAGAATCACAACAGTGTGGGAATTGTTTAGCGTGCACAAAATGGCATGATTATCATCTGAATGAAACTGCCACAAATTAGAATGTCCAAAAATAGAAACTGTGTGTTGTTTATATCCTCTGAAGATGGTTGATGGGAGCATTCAAACGTCTGAATGCCAGCACTGTATACTTGGAGGAAGGTCTCAGGAGTAAAGAAGAAAAAGCAGATGCACGCAGAGTAAGTGGGTTCTCTGCCCAGTGTCCCTCAGGAGTATAAGGTTTACTGAATGGAATTCAGTTTACAAAGATTGTGCTTTTTGGGTTTTGGCATCATTCCTGCCCACTGTTTTTAAGAGCAGGATTCGGGAAACATGGATGTGAGTCAGGCACTGATGTTGGACAATAAGCATTGGCTTCACAATTGACGTTTCTAGTTCATCTCGAGATGTCTGATTGGGGATAAAGTCGGCCTCTACACAGCCAGAGTCAATGTCTCCATCAAACTAATTTTGATTTAAATTTATTGTTTCCAGAGTTGATGAAAACATATTAAAGAGTCACTGAGGTATTCACAATTATGGGGTTGGAATACAGAAGTCACTAACTAGAATGGGATTTGTCCAGAAACCTTTGGCTAGATTGTGTAACTCAAACTTGAAATGCCAAATATGACTTAGGAAGAATCAATAATTTGGTTCCAGTTCCACGCTAGTTCTGACTTCCAGTTGGGTCGGGCATCATACAGGCAAAAAACTGCCATGTCTGAGGGAGGGAAGGCCTGAATGGGGGCCCTGTGAATTGGACTGATTTCCCACTCAGGGTTCACTTCCTCCTACGTCATGTGAATTTCAGGATATCCTGCGACCCCCACCGGGTTATAATGAGGAGAAGAAAAAAGAAACCCGTATAGACCAACCATGTTTTTGTTTTCAAGCATTTTTTCTATATCAAGTTAGAATTTGATCTATATTTAGTCTACATTTGCATCACGGATGATGCAGTTGCTGCAGCAGCAATGGCAGAGTGGATGACCTACTAGCAGGGGTCTTACATTTACACCAATTATCAGACACCATTATCCACTTACAAATGAGCAGAGCAGTTGAAGGTTAAGGGTCTTGCAGAGATTGGTGAAGCTGGGAATTGAACTCAACCTTCAGATTTGTAGTTCAGACCCTTGACCATCGAGCCACCCCAGTGCCATCACTCTTAGCTACACACAGCTGGCGTACGAAACTACAGCTCATACTGTTTATTATTGTAACAATTCCAAAAGGTTACACAGGCAGAACCAGGTGTATCTGCTGCTGGTTAGGCCTATGTGAATAACAGTGAAGGTCTCTGTGTTAGAGGAAGAATGTTCTAATTTAGGAAGGTAGACAGGAGATGAAGTATGATGCTCGTTATACTCATTAATGTGTTCCATCAGTTCGAGGAAACCATTCATAGGTTCACCTTAATAGAAATTCTTAATAAAGAGTGAGCTCTTTTAGGCTTATTTTTTGTGTTGGGTTTAGAGCAGAGAGTGAGTTTAGGAGCTGTACTGGCATATACACTGACCGGCCATTTTATTAGGTAGTAGTAGTTGTTATTGTAGTCTCACATAACAGTACTCAGTATTACAATTTAAATATTTGAAGTCCATCTTACACTCACCGGTCACTTTAGTAGATACACCTTATTGGTACTGGGTTGGACCCAATTCAGAACTGCCTTCATTCTTCATTCCATAGATTCACTAAGGTGCTGGAAACACTCCTGGTCCATGACAATGATAGAATCACGCAGGTGCTGCAGATGTTTCAGCTGCACATCCATTATGTGAATCTCATGTTCCACCACATCCCAAAGGTGCTCTACTGTTTTGAAAACTGGTAACTGTAGAGGCCATTTCGGCAACAATGCTCAGGTAGGCTCTGGTGTTTAAACAGTGCTGTCCAGTAAACAATAAAGTGTCCAGGAAGTGTGCATACAGTGGTGCTTGAAAGTTTGTCAACTTTTTAGAATTTTCTATATTTCTGCAAGTCCTGAAAGTAGATAAAGAGAACCCAGTTAAACAAATGAGACAAAAATATTATACTTGGTCATTTAGTTATTTGCTTTCATATCTGGTGGACCAGAAATTTGATGTCCCTCACTTTAGCCACCTTCAAAGGCCTGTTCATGCAGTGACTCCTCGTGGGAAAAAACTCATTTTTCCTCATAATCCGACAACCACTGAAAGCAGCAATTGCACTCAATGGCCATTGTATCATTGGTTCATGAGTGTGCTGCTGTGAGTGTTCCATGCAAGCAGGGGTTACTGGGTTTTTAACCATCTAGTACTCATCGGGTCATTATTAAAACACATTTGGACATCCTGGAGTCCTCCAATAAAAACAAATATCAGCTGAACGCAGACAGTATTAAACACCAGATGAAGGGACACTGAGTGTGATCGTAGTGTACACTGGTAAAGTACCCTGCAAAACTGCTGCACCTGTGATGCAATCATAGCAGCACACACAAACGACAATGCCGTCTCACTGATGTGTTGAGGAAGGATACCATCACTAACACCCAAAATGAACAAACTGGTTCAGTGAGGGTCCACTGGTGGTCTCTTTCCATTAAAAAACTGTGGAATAAAAATTTAAGCTCCAGGTCAGGTAGTAACTCCTACAAAACTTACTACAAAAGCACATAAATGGTAGAGGGCTTGATTAAAGCAAAGTAGATGTTATCAAAGAAACACAGAATAGACACCACAGTAAAGTGAAGAGATTAGAAGAGACCTGTGTGGACTCTTTAAACACTTCCCGTTAACTCTACCATTTCAGATGGAGCTTTTTTTCCACAGACATACACACACACAGAAGGTCCACACTGCCTGCCCACAGAACCTAACTGGCACTCCAACTACACCAACTATATTCACATTGTACTTCAGGATTATAAATGTATAGGCAAGTAAATCTGCGCCTCCCGCACTTCTCACCCCATGCTACCTCTCACCTCTATACCAGTCTGCCTGGAGTACTCTGCAAGATCTCATCCTGGTATTTGCAAACTTGCAAAAAATTAGAGCAGAAAAGGCAGAAGCTGGTCTGGAATTGATGTTTTTTTAAACCGCAGCTCTTTCAAGCTGTCTCAACCTTCAACATGCTCCCGCTCAATATAGTCGCTCAGGCTATAAAATATCCACAATTGCCACATTTTTCTGGTGTTGTTATACAATGGCAGAATCCAGACTTTCTCAAAAGAAAGAAAAAACCACACACAAACACGTTTAATTTCAATTATCCTTGTGAGGATCGTTCCAGTGACATAATGATTACGTAGCTAATTAATGCTACAACCTACACCCTAAGCTTACCTTAGTAACCTAAAGCAAAAAAGGGCTCTTTAAGTTTCCAAGTAAAAGTAAAAAACGCAAAATAAACTGAGGGATCGGAGAACCAGTCAAAATTGCTAGGTTTTTCCTATTATTGTGGGGAAAACCTACATTTCATGTCCAGGGAGGACATGCAGGTCCACACAGAAAGGGACCAGATTGTTCCACCTGCCGGGATTGAACCCAGCGACATTATACTGTTGAGGGCGACAGTGCTTACCCAATGAGAAATGGGTCCGCCCAATTCACCATATTGATTTCTGTAATACAGGGACTAGAGTGGCTTAGTTGTTTTAAAGCCACTGGTTCCTCAATACTGAGACTCATGGTTGGATCCTACCTCTGGAGGTGATGGTTAGATCAGGGGACTGTGGTTGTTGTTGTTGTAGCAGTTTAAGGTAACGGGCTGTGGTCCAGAGTCTTAGGGTTGCAACTTATGGCTGAAACGTTTGGGTACTTGAGGCAAAAGCCCTTCTTAACCCACAATTGCTTGGATTGAGATTGTATCGTTGTAAGTCACTCTGTTCATCTGCAAATGGTTCAAATGTACTGCAGCCAAGTAAAGCTACATCTCCACCTAACCTTAACATGAGTAACCTAAAGAAAAATCTATGGGCTCTCTTGGTTTTTCAAAGATTTTGAAGTGTTTCATAGGACAAGCAAATAAGGAGGCAAAACGGCCATCATAAATCAAAATGTTAGTGTGGATCATTTGATTGTAAACAATAGAGTGGAAATATTTGGAATGGAGGGAAAGAGGGGGGAAAGGGCTCGTACCTTTCTTTCTTCGCATTCTGCTGCTCCCCCATCTTCATCCCATTCCTGCACATCCCTTCACATTCACTACGGTCCTGCTTTTCCCGATCTTCCCCCTGTCTCTCCACATTCCTTTATTCATCCCCGTAAGCTGTCTATCGTTCTTAGCTTTCCCTTGTTCTCATCCTTGCTCCTTCAGATGCTTCTAACCCAGTACAGTATAGACCACCATAGGTTATGTCCTGAGGGGAGGGCACAGCAATAGACAATCTCTGAAGAAAACGAGCAAGTGGCACAAAGACACGAAATTAGAGTGAAGGACTGAAATGCAACAAAAATTTGGTGATTTACCACATCAGATCCTAGCCAGTTCTGGTTGGATTGGGTACTTGGGCTATTGCGTACTTGTACTAACATAAATAAGGGCGTCTGCTAAATTTGTTAAATGTAATGTGAATGTAAGTTACACCTTCTTCTAACACCCCTCTGCTGTACAGCCATCATTAGAATGGCTAGACAGGTTGTTTTGGCTTACATTCCAAATTGATTTTAAAGCCCACAATGTCATCATCACATTATCGATCGACGCAATGTTGATAGATGATGCCCTGTTGAGGCGAGGAGAACAAGTAGCAAGAGTACATAGTAGACTTTAGGCGGGGGACCTGCAGGAAGAAGGAGCAAAAACACAGAAAAAAACACGACAACAAAGAGTTAAGTCCATAACTGATATCGATGAATATTACACCATTCATTTAACCAAACATTCCAGAAAAACACATAAATTTGTGTGTTTTTAACACCCCCAGGGTAAAGGAAGTTTGGTAGGTATGTGAGACTAAAAAAACCAAATTTCACGCTACCAAACATCCATTCCTGCATTGGGACCTGCATCACATTCCAAAGAAAGCTGGGACAGGGGGCCATGTGTGACTGTAATGAGGTCAAAAAATTGAAATAATGATGTGATATCAAACAGGTGTTAAACAAGGATTGTAGTCATTGATTTTGTACAAAACAGACCCAATGAAAGGAACCAAGGAAGCATTGGTTTTTGTATTTGAGGTTTATTTCTTAATTTCTTGCTATTGTTCTGGCTCCCAGGGATTGACTAGACCATGTAGGGATAGGGTGGGCTGAAGTCTCTCTGAGGAGAGGTCTGGAGGATTATCCCCATCTGCTGCTCCAAATAAAATGGGGCAACGAGAATGATGGTTTAGGTCAGGAGTGAAAGGGCCACTGTATAATATTAGCACAGGCTATGATTCAGAATGCTGCTTTAAAGGCATATGATTATATTATGATTCACGTATACAATTCACCAAAAAATTCATGCATTTTTTTAAACTCAGCTGAATATTCATTGCTGTTGGTACTGAAAAAAAGGGAATAAACCAATCCGTTCTGGTGAAAGGAGTTGTAATTGCAAGGTGAATGGTTTTGGCTGCAAGTTTTGTAGTTGTAGGGAACACAGGATAGTTCAGTTCTTGATGGCTTTCACAGCCTTAAGAACATTCAGCGGCTCAGTAAAGGAGAGGGAAGAGGACTGAGGTCAGAGCCTCTAAGCCAAGTCACCAAGCAATCTCTGGACTGTTTTAAAGAGGTTTTGACATTCTGCATAAATATGATCTAAACCAGGACATCAGACTTTAACTAAAGTTCTACCTAAGATAAGTACAGAGAACACAACTGACATATTAATATGATACTTGGTCATTTATTTATTGAAGAAATAGGATTGATCCAAATGTAATACTGTGAGTGGTTAAAAAGTATGTAAAAACTCTTAGGATTGCCAGTTAATTTGAAACTGAAATCAAGGCAGGGGTGTTTCACTCAATGGGTGGTGACAATCAGGGGCGGAAAGGACACAATGTCTCTGTATTTAAAAACATGGATCATCTCTGAACAAAAAAGCTTTCTCAGAACCTTCAGAAAAAGAGGGTTGATGCTATGAGGCAGGAAAAGATTACAGAACCGGTCTCTTACAGTTTGGAACCCCACCATTTCACAATCAGACAGCATTGGTGTTGGCCAAAAAACTGAGGAATTCCAAAGACAACAGTACTTGGTTTTGACTAACAATCAGATACTCTAAGAGCAGAGTGTACAGAGGTAATAGTCTGTGAGGTCACAAAGGAACCCCAGGTAACTTCTAAGCAAATAAAATCCTCTCTCACTTGGGTCTAAGTTAAGTCATGAGTCCCACCAATCAGGGGAAAAAGGGAAAAAAATAGTTCGTTATGGCCAGGTTGGTGCAAGGAGAAAGCCATTGCTCTCCAAAAAAGGAACTTTCTTGCGCCCATCATGTGGTACAGGAACAATCCAAAAATCTATTTTAGGAAAAAATTGTGGATGGATAAATGGATATAAAAGACCAAAAATTGGGACTGTTTTGTTTAAATTTAAAAATGGTTTCTGGAGAAAAAAAAAAACCCACTGCATTCCCGCATAAGAATCTTATCCATCTGAGAATCATGGTGTGGTAGAATCAGGTTTTTTGGCTTGTTATGATGCCTCTGGGTAGATGACTTGCCATCAGTGATGGAACAATGAATTCGGTATCATACCAGGCAATTCTACAGGACAATATAAGAACATCGTCTTGTGAACTACTGAATCTAAAGAAAAAGGGGAGAGGATGAGAACACTAATTTTAAGAAACCTAAAGTAATATTTTGGTTGGCCGAATCAAAGTCCTGACTAACCCAGCCCCAGTGGAAGTGTTGGAACAGTTTTGGTGAGTGGAAGCAAATTATGGAAAGGAAAAAAACCAAACCAACATCACGAAAATTACTCAAACATCACACAGTTTTGAGCAAATCAATGTCCATTAAGAAAAATAGCTTGTTCCCACACTCGATTAAATAGCAGTTCCATGGAGTTAGCAAGGGAAAGGTGCAAAACTTGGGAGAAGAGAAGAGTCCTAGAAACTCCGCAACTCTCAAAACTGTCCTCAGTTTACCATAAAGGCTTTGAGTGCTCACGTAATATAAGAATCTTCCTTCTACACAAAAAGTGAGTCCCAGACAACATGTTTAATATTTTTACCTTTGCATTAGCTTAGCAGCAAAACATTAGGCATTTTAGCAGCATCAGCATCAGCATCAGGCCAAAAATCAGCATCAACATCAAAAATCAAAACATCAACTTAAACATTCATAGAAAAGGAAAGGAAAGGAAAGGAAAGGAAAAGGAATAGGTAAAGGAAAACAAGAAAAGGAAGGAAAAGGAAGGAACAAAGGAAAAAGGAAAGGAAAGGAAAAGGAAAGGAAAGGAAAGGAAAGGAAAGGAGGAAAGGAAGGAAAAGGAAAGGAAAGCGAAGGAAAGGAAAAGGAAAAGGGAAAGGGAAAGGAAAGGAAAAGGAAAGGCAAAGGAAAAAGGAAAGGAAAAAGGAAAGGCCAAACGCCCGAAAGGAAAAGGAAAGGAAAGGGAAAGGAAAGGAAAGGAAAGGAAAGGAAAGGAAAGGAAAGGAAAGGAAAGGAAAGGAAAGGAAAGGAAAGGAAAGGAAAGGAAAGGAAAGGAAAGGAAAGGAAAGGAAAGGAAAGGAAAGGAAAGGAAAGGAAAGGAAAGGAAAGGAAAGGAAAGGAAAGGAAAGGAAATACTCACAATGAGCCTGACAACCACTAGGTTTCTCAAAAAAAAAAAAGGAGATTCCAGTGGAGCATCCACATGCCCAAAGGTGAACTCTCAGCCAGTTCCTATCTAGCTTCCTGTATTTAAACACCTGGCCCCCCTATCGCCCCCTAGCAGATAGGAGGAGGAACAACCCAAATAACATTATCTGCTATAATAATAGCTGATACAGATAACCAGTTTGGTTACAAACGTTCGAGATGTACACAGCCCAATCTTAATCAAATTCTATACTGTAAAACTAACAGGAGGTGGACACCTGAGCATCACTACCATATGTACTGTACTTAAAGAACATCTCATTTGTAATTTAAGGGTGTTAAAATGAAGTTCATGGCTCATGGTGTGTGTTCCAATTCAGATGTAGGTCAGTCAAATTCTTCCACACTGGGCATTCGGATTTTGCAGCAATCAAATATGTTAGCCCATCACCATGGAGAGCTTGAGTCTCAGTGATGTCTACTAGCCTTGCATTGAGCACTTTGAGACTTTTACCCCCACTGTGTATGCCTAAACCTTTGTGGTGACATATGGGAAAATATACTATCCTGTGTGTGTTTTTTCTCAGTTTTAATAAAAAAAAATAATGATCCCAAACACACCCCAAAGCCTTGTGACAACTAATTTAAGACCAAAGAAGGTCAAGAAGTTCAGACACTAATGGATTTTCCTACATAATCACCTGACCTAAACCCCATCATGCATTTATGTGAGTAATCATTCATTCACATTCTTACCCGTTTAATCCTTTACAGGGTTGCAGGAAAGCTGGTGCCAAACCCGGCAACATAGGGTGCAAGGGAGAAACATGGTGCCAATCCATCTTAGGGCACATGCATTCGCACACATTCAAACACTAGGCCCACGTTAGCGTAATCAGTTAACCCAATGCATGTCTGGACTGTGGGAGGAAACCGGAGTACTGGGAGTAAACCCACTCAGACACGGGGAGGACCCAGACCGCTCCACCTGAGACTGAACTCAGGACCTTCCCAGAAGTCTGAATCTGTTCATCTGGACATAGATGATATAGATGACATAGATCCAGGACCTTCTTGCTCTAAGAAGACATGGGATTATAAAAAAGGCAAATATTCAGTAATGTCATAAGATGCTGTTTGGAATTTTGTCAGATCATGCTGGAATAACATGACCTATCACATTTGTAAATGTTTGGAGAGTCCATGGCAGTATAGCAAAAGGGGTAAACATACCAAATGCTAATAAGGTCTGATTTTTATAAGCTTCTTGTTGAACTTTTTGTTATGCTGATTATACGATTTGTAATGAAAACATTGTATTAAATTCGAGAAACATGTAGAATGGAAGTATTTTCACTAGTAGTCTTTAGACTTTTGGCTCTCTGCCATTCTGTAGAAAAAACACCATCTCTACCAGAAGCTGAAGTGTTGTTCCATAAAAGGCATCTCACCTGTTCAATAGCAGTGTGTTTTACACCATTTCAGCTAACATTTGTATATGTGTATGGTGGCTTGTATGAGCCTGTGTAACCATTCAAACTCCAAAACTGATGTTGCTTCCAGAGGCAGTTTGGATCTCAGCAGGAAGAGCTGGAAGAGGTGAAAGAATACTTTTACATGCTACATGCAACATTCAATAGTCCTAACTTGTGCGTCTGGCTTCTCCATAGCTTATAGATGTTTCCATTTCACACAAACGGAACTTAAAATTGACTTGGGAAGCTCTAGCAGGGCACAGCATTGACCAAGGGCCTTGTTCAAAAGGTGGCCTCTGACAGTGCCACACTGAAGGTCAATGGGCTTTTTAGTGTGACTCATTCTACGGCAAGTATTTATACACTGTATGTAACGCAGTTAGAAGCTTAGGATGGATATCCCTTTAGCACTGTGGTATAATCGTACCGTTTAAAGGTCTATTCAGTGCATCGTGTGGTGATATAATGGATTTACTTACAGTATTTGTAATCAAATTGTTTTGTATTTAGCATTTAAATGTGACTAAGAAGCTCAATTCAATTGAGGTATTTACCAGCAAGAAGCAATGTAGGCTTAGAAAGTACTAAGTGAATGAAAGGCTGTTTCTGGTAATTAAATTAAACCAATCTGTTCCTACATCAGGTGAATATTTATGATTCTTTTTTTATCCATTATCATTCAATCTTAATCAGACATCTAAGAGAAAACGCAGTTAAGCCATTTATTTAATATAAAATAAGGACCATTAGTGTCTACCTGAAGCACTTAATACCTTAGTGGTCTAAATGAAGGTCTCATGCTGCATACTCATTAAATGCAGAGGACAGAAGATATTGCAATTAGGTACTATTTGTCAAA